>JAAAKQ030368136.1:4164-18554 GCA_010016005.3 Zanna intricata
ATTTCAATAATTACTGAATCTAGTATTCAAATAGTCAAAGCATTACTGTGTTAATTAGTCAAGGTTAGCGAGTGTAGGTTATTCATACATATCATCCTCATTCATCCTCTGAAGTAATACCTTACGATAGTTCTGGAGGCTAAATAGATAAAGAGAGAGAGTGAGTGTAGGTTAAGTTTTGTTAAATTATATTTATAAAATAAATAAATGTAAATCGGTAATATAATTGTTAGGTGATATTAACCCAAAATTTTGCAATTTATTGGTCAACAAACTAATATGTAAGTACCATACAAAGTTTATATTTAAATTTTTACTTATTTATTATCATATATTATCAGCCTTAATAATTGAACTTAGCAAATGTCAGATACCAATAAACAAATTTATTCAATAGACTGAATTTCATTTTATTACTAATGATATTTCCTATAGTTTTTAATATATTTAACCCCATAAAAATGTTTTCCTTAACCATAATCAGAATAATTATATGTTGTGTCGATTTGGATTGGTAATAAAAGTAAGTAAGAAATTGTTTATTAAAGAAGTTTCGTTGAGAATTTACAGGAATTTAAGTTAAAACCACAACTGCATGGAGAAAAAAAATCAGTTCATACAAACTAAATAAAGCAGGATTTTTAAGAAGGGCAAAAATGAATATATGGAGAGGTCAATTGTATGTTTAGATTGTGACGCATTAAACTCTAATTACATGACAAATTCAGCATTTGGGTTTTGTTTTTTAATGATTTTATTCACTTCATGTTTAGTAAATTGTGCAGTATTAGTAATTTATAAGAGTATTGAGGTAGATATTTACCATTGATTATTATTTTATTTGCATGAGATAATTAACAGTAGAGTTTTAGTAAACCCATTGTTGGTATAAATGTAATCTATAGTTTTGTTAAATTTAAATCATGGAACCAAAACATTAAGTTACCTAAGAGTGATAATAATTATTTCATTAATTTCACAGCATATTGTTTTTAATCCTATTTTGATTACTAAATTTAACTGTGTTGAACCATTCCATTATTATGTTAAATCAAATTTTCTACTCTCACACAGTCAATGTAGAAAATCATAAAAATTATAAGAAAATTTAAATCACCTTATTTCATCCATTTGTTTTAGGAATATTCAATAATGAATATCTTTACCGTTAGATTTGTTTTATGTCTTCTCAAATTCTTCAGTCTTTAACTGCAGGCATGTTAAATATACGCACCTAGTTTTACTTAAATCTTCATTCTTCATATTAATTATATTACATCTCTTAATAAAATTTAATGCTACTTAAACCATAATAATCAAAAGTAATTATCTATATCAACACAAAAAAAAGGTAATGTACATCATGAATTAAATGTGTGCTAATATCTCTGCATCAGTTTTAGATGATTTTTATATTTCTATTTGCAGGCCAGAAAAGAAATCACTGCTATTACAACCTGGGTTTTCTCAGTCTAAAAACCGGACTTCATCTGAAGATAGATTGTCTTCACTGAGAAATCCTCCTCAGTTTCCTCAGTCCATGAGCAAATCCCGTTCTGAAATGAGCCTACTAACTATGACTCCTTGTACTCCAATGATTTTCAGGCAGAGCAATGTTTTACCTTCTGGCAGTATACGTCCTAGCAGGTCAGTAGTAAATCTAATTATAATAGGATAAATTGACATTACATTAACAATTACAGTGTAGTTATCAGGAAGATCACTTCATGAACATTCTAGTAAAGAAATCTTTGATTTGTAACAGCAGCACAGTATGTGCAACAGCAGTACAAAATGTCATAATTACTTATGGAAATATTATTAAGTCTTTCTTAGGGTTAAAAATTTAAAATTAGAATTTTACTGTTTTCTTGGAAGAAATTTGTTAATGAAAATATCTTTATTTTAAATTTGAATAATTTATTTTCAGTTTGTCTAGATTCATTTCAATTATTTTCACCAATTGTTTGAACATATAGCAGATGCAAATTGTCATTGCCAATCCTAAGAAATCGGTTTCTTAATATTATGAAAAACTTGTGTTGTATGTTTTCAATAACACTCAGCCCATCAACGAAATAAAATCTTTAAAATTTTAATTGAACTCTAGTAAACTTTGCTGTATAGCATAATATGGATTAAACATTAAAAAAAAAAAAATTTAATCATATTAAAATATGGCTACATTATAGTTGTACTTTGTTCATTTTAAAAATATCACATATAACTTAGAGTGGAATGATATGTACTATTGCATGTTACTATGAAATATTTATGTAGTTTATCTACTTGTTATAATTATTGTGGTGGAAAAGGTTACATTGTCAGTTAACAAATTACAGTAAACTAGTTTGGGTCTGAAGATTGTGTTATCTGCCACATGAATTTGCATAGATTAAAAGTAAAGATATCTATGTCTAACTATCTTTACGTATTTTAATAGGTTACATGGTGTTTTCTGAAAAGCCTTTCTACAAAAGATCACATGCCCTCTGTTGATTACTATCAGCCTTAATAGGATCAGAGAAATTGTTATCTTTTAGTACCTGTGAAATTCTTTCAGTAATTATCAGTCTTTGTATTGTTGACTGCAACAAGTAGTACTTGTTTGACTTGTGACATATGCCACCGTACACCCTTTGCTATGTGTTCCACAGAATAATATGAGCAAGTAGTGGTTTCAACTTCCACCATTATTTCTGGAGATCAATTACATTATCAATACTCAAAAGGTTAATTGCACAAATTTCTAAGATAGTTGGTGCGCAAACCTATTTTTGTGATTGTAATTATGGAAAAAATTATAACTTAAAAACTAATGATCCTGGAAGGATGAAACAAAATGCAATTTATTCATATTTTCTCCAGGTAAAAGATTGATCCAGTGGGTTATTTATCTATCTCTGTTCTTTCTATGAGAAAATAACCAATAAAGTTGAACATGAAAAACTGTGAAATTCACTTTTGGTCATTTTTTCAGGAGATAGGTATGACACACACAGTTTTAATTATTTTTATTTTATAATATGTACGTATTTGTTAGTAGTTTTCCCATGAATACTATTAATGGTGATATACTTACTCTAAAGTTTTATGAATTTTTGAAAATTAAGTTTCTTAAAAATAATCAAATTTTGGCTTCAAATAACTCTGATAGGGCTGGTAAATAAAAATCTCAAATTTGCACAACTTACACTTTTTTGTAGATGTTTATGACAAATAAAAAAGTTTGTATATTGTAAAACATTCTGTATTGTACTAATTTGAGATTTTCAAAATCATAAAAAACCTGTTAAAAGCAATACAATTTTGATGTATTTAATAAATGCTCCAAACGGGTTTCTTGTCTTCTTGGCACTTTAACATTTGTATACTTATTACTATATCTGAAATAGATTTTTTTAACCATTTAACTGCAGTGTTCACATTATAACAGGTGCTTGAAGTGATTTCCAATCAGGAAAATCTGTCAGGAAATTGTTGCAACATGCTCATTTATGCTTGTTGCATCATTTAGCTTTACAGTTACAGACTTGTCAGTCTGACATTAGTCAGTGACCTATTCACATCTTTACAGTGTCTCAAATTTCATCCTGTGTTTGGAAGTTTTACTTGATCATACTTTAGTTTATTAAGTTTTACTTAGTCTTGTGTTGAGGAATAAATAAGTTTTATTTAATCATATTTGTAAATTTTATAATTAGTTAAATTTTTATATTATTTTCAAGTAATTTCACATAAAACAATGTTTTCACATAAAATGTTTCATAGGAATTTGTCAGTTAAAGTGTCAAAACAATGTATGTTACAGTGCCTAAAGAACTCATTAAAATTTGTGAATTTAGTGATGAAAACCAACTTATTTTTTTAGGTTTTAATTCAGATGTTAGTGTTTGTAAATATTATGAAAAAGTGTTTTTGTCAAAATTCATTCTTCTGTGTGGACAGTTCTGTTGTGACCCTTTAAGAACTCGTAAAAAAACAATTTAAAAAAAATGTAAGATAAATAACAGAGCAAGCTCTTATAAAACACATTTTTTCAAACTTAGATTTAGTTCCTGGAAAGTCTCTTTGTGTTGATAGTTTCAAAAGTATTTTTTCTCAACAACAAAACTATACCAATGCGAAGACCAAGAGCAATCAATACATTGCCCCGCATCACAATATTGAACAATTGGATGCTGCTTGTAGGATTTTGGATGTATCATCCAAGTACTAAAAGCTACCACAAGTATGTTTCTGTGTCAGAAGACATTGTAAGATGTTACTTAACTAAAGACTTTGAGGACTATGAAGACCATCTGTCAAGTATTGCATCTTTACTTAAGGAAAAAGACTGTTTGCTTGTGTGTATGATGATCAGTGGTGGGTACGAGAAGTGGTAGATATTAGCCTCAAAAATGACGATGTGATTATTATCTATCAGTTTTTCCACCGAGCTGGACCATGTTACATCATTTCAAAAGTCTCAACAAGATAAAGTATGCGTACCGATCTGCAAAGTCCTGAGAAAGTTGACATCAATTGAACTAACTACAGTGACTGATCATTCTCACACAATTTCTAGAGAATTATCAGAAGAGATATCACAGCTGTTAACCAACAGTTATTTACTATGGTTATTCCCACAGTAAATAATAACTATCATTGCTACAAAATCAGGCTATTTCGTGGAAGAATAATTAAAATTTATTTTTTTCTTTGATAGTGTTTACAGAAATAAAAAAATGTGTTTAAAGAATGTGTATAGTGTTTAAAGAAATAAAATATAAAAATAAAAATCAAGTCTTGAAAAAAGATGAAGGGTACTCAATGAAATCTCAGTTTGGGTAAGTTTTACAAGCATTTTTGAATCAGAATTGTATAAGGTTACTGGTATTGGTTAAGTTATCATTAAATTACGATCTATCATTAATAACACAGATAAACATTTTTTTGTTTCCTAACCCGTGATACATATTTTAATCTATTTTTTTCTGCTTAAAATGAATATGAACTCAGAATTTTTCTATTGTCCACCATTTTTGAAAAATTTGTAAATTTTAATTAAAGGATTTTTTTCTTTTTTCAATGTGTAGTTAGGATTTTAAGCTCCTATATTGTATTTTGTTAGCTCATTTTTTATTGTTTATTATAGTTTGTTGTTATAATTTGTAAGCTATAAACATTACTACACAAAGAATTAAATCACATCATAGTCACATATTATGACATCATTAATACTGAAGAGTGAGCTTTCATGGACAAGCTTAATCATTACTGTGCAGAACAAAACAAAGCTGTGCTGTTTGTATTAAGCACTGGATTTAGGAATGAATTAATTTTGTTCAGTCTTATTGCTGTCTTAAGTTTGTTAACAGTGGAGTGTCATAATGCTTTGAAATTGTGTAAATGGTGTGGATGCCTTTTGTTATGTATGTGGCAAGTTAACCATAAAATCAAATACAAAAAAATTCTACCTTTAATTTTAAAAGCATATAATTTGTACTTTCACTGTAAAATTGGTGTTCAGGATAAAACATGGACTCCTCATATAGTATGCACTAATTGTTCTGTATATTTAAGAGGATGGCTGAAAGATACACAAAAGGCTTTGCCTTTTGGTGTATCTATGGTTTGGCATGAACCAAAGGATCATGTAACCAATTATTATTACTTATGTTTAACAAGTGTGTGTGTGGAATTTCTAGAAAAACTAAACATACTGTAAAATATCCTTCATTGCAATCTGCAATCAGATCTGTACCTCACAGTGAAAATTATTCCAGTTCCTGAGCCACTTGTAAATGTATGTTTTGAAGGCAACTATGAAGAATCAGGCAGTGCAGAAGAAGGCAACAGTGATTTCGATTTTGAATTATCTTCCAATAAGCCACATATTATATCACAATGTGAATTAAATGACTTGGTTAGAGGATTAAACTTATCAAAAAATCAAGCGAGGATCAAGACTGCAAGTTAGGAATTTACTTGAAAAAAATACAAAAATTTTGTGCTTTTGAAGCCAACATAAAGAACTTTTTCAGTACTTTATTGATGAAAATAATTTGGTTTATTGCTCAAATATTGATAAGCTTATGTTGCACATAGGACAAATTTACAAACCTGAAGACTGGTGCATTTTCATAGATTTGTCCAAGTATACTTCAAAAATGGTTCTACTATACAATAGTAATAAGTATTGTTTGATCCAATTGCTTATGGTATTAATTTGAACAAAACGTACAATGTGATGAAAGATGTGTTGAAAAAATAAATTATAAAAAACATAGCTGGAACATGTATGGTGAGTTGAAAGTTATAATTATTTGGTTAGGCATGCAGTAAGTACATTGTTTTCTTTGCGAATGAGGCAGCCGAGCTAAGGATAAAATTTATGTTGCCAAAGAGTGGAAGAAACAAGACAACTTAACTCCAAATAGGAAAAATATTGTTCATAAGTCCTTAGTTGAACACGAAAAATATTATTACTCCCTCTCCATACCAAGCTAGGACTAATGAAAAATTTTGTAAAAGCAATGAAGAAGGATAATCCTGGATTTTTGTACATCAGGCAGAAATTTCTGAATGTAAGTGAAGGAAAAATTAAAGAAGGAATATTTATTGTTCCTCAAATAAGAGAGTTGGTCAAATATGATGTATTTAACCAATGTTAAATAATATAAAATGTGCAGCTTGGGCTTCATTTAAAGATGTTGGCAAAAATTTTTGCGGCAAACAAAAATCGTGACAATTACCATGCTATTGTTAATCAACTTCTTACTTCATATAGAGCTGTAGGATGTAATATGTCTTTGAAAATACATTTCCTTCACTCACATCTGGTTTTTTTCCCGACAACCTCAGAGACGTAAGTGACAAACACAGTAAATGTTTCCACCAAGATATTTTAGAAACAGAAAGCCTCTATAAAGGAAAATAAAGTACTTTCATGCTAGCTGATTACTGTTGGACATTAATTCAGGATGTGCCTGAGGCTATGGCCATGCAAAATTATAAATGTTACAAATTATAACTATATTTTCCCTTAATTATTTTTGAATCATAATTTATTCAAAACTAAGGATGATAAAAAAAAATGTATTTACAGATCTGTATAATGTACAGAAAAAAAATTCAAGAAATGGTATCACATGTATTAAACAAATTTTTTTTTGTCTATCAGCGTAATTAAAAAAAAACTATTTTAAAAACATTTAAAACATCAACTTAACAACATCGTGGCTAAATAGAAAATATATAAAAAAATGTAAAGTGCAAAAAATACAAGTAACCCTTTTGGAGCACTCATTTAGCAAGTCAAAATGGTTAACAGGTTTTTCATGATTTTTGAGAGGTTATAACTTTTTATTAATCAATACATAAGAAACTTTTCTTTTTTTTTTGCTATAAACATCTATACAAACACTGCAAGGTGTGCAAATTTGAGATTTTTGTCACCAGCCCCATCAGAGTTGTTTGAAGCCAAAATTTGAATTTAAAAAAAAAAATTAATTTTCCTAAATTTCATAACAATTTAGGATATTATACCATTAATATTGTTTATGATAAAACTACTTACGTATACCTAGATATAAAAAAATAATTCAAAATGTGTACGCTATACCTGCCTCTTGAAAAAATGACCAAAAGTGAAATTTCAAAGTTTTTCAACTTCAACTTTATTGGTAATTTTCTCATAGATAGAAGTGATAAATGTAAATAAACAACTGGACCAGCCTTACCTTGTGAAAATATGATTAAATTGGTTTTTGTTTCATCCTTCCAGGACCAGTTGTTTTTTAGTTATTTTTTCCATAAACCCTTAACAATCATAATAGTAGTTGTGCGCACCGTAACAGAAATGATCGCCACGGGTAAACTGCTTAAATAAATAAAAAATAGTTTTAAGGTTCTGAAACATGTAGGAAACAAATGGGTAAGTTTTAATTTTTTTTTTTAATTGGTCAAGCAACCAGCTTATGTTTTTTTGGGACGCTTCAAATGGGTTCACCCAAATATAGAAAAGAAACTTTTACAGATAACATCATATGTTATGATTCGATTCCCAATGGAGCATAAATTAACAGCATTTAGATACATGATAGATAGACTACATAAAGTACTGTTAAAGATAATGAAACACTATTTTTCAAATAGCAGAAAATAAAGGATATAAAAAGGAAATTATGAGAAAAATTAATAAAAATAGAATTTAAATAGAAGAAATTAAAACAACAAATAATAAAGAAACTTTTAAATGGAGTAAATTAACATTTACTGGAAAATATATTTACTCAAGTGAACAATTCCTTAATAAGTATAATATAAAAATAGCTATAAATACAAATAAAACACTAAAAAAAAATTTAATAGCAACATACAGGCAATTAAAATGCAATATTAATTGCATTAATTGTCCAATTTCCATTGGACAAACTGGAAGAAAATGAAAAATTAAGATAATGAATACATGAGATCCTTCAACAATCAAACAAATGATTCTAATTATCAAGGCATTTAATAAAAGGACATACCCCAATGAGAGTGGAAGAATCAATAAAGTTAATTCCGGGCGATAATAACACATTACTGTTGTTTGCCCTGGAAAAAATAAAAAAATAAATAAAATTAATTCACAGATGTGTTAAAGGAAGAAAAATCAGTTAGAAAATCTAGAATTCTTTAAATTAAAAAGTAACAATAAAACAATCATAAATGAACAGATCAAGCAGATATCATTTTCAAGAACCTCAATTTATTGAAAGCAGGAAGTAGATAAATATAACTATTAATGACAAACAAAAAGAAGGCCAGATAAGGCATGACATCAGATTTAGGAGGGGCGTTGACTAACGCTTTATTAACAGAAATTTAAAGCATCGGTACAATAAGTTTTTGACTATGTAGTGGTTCCAAAGTGGGTCAACAAGAGATAAGAATGAAGGTAAGAAAGGTAAGCAGTACTAAACATAAACTATAGTGATTTTTAATTTTGTATTAAATATTCTTAACTGAATTCATTATAATTTGTAAATTGCTAGCCTTTGCCCATGACATTTGGTAAAAATTGTTTTAAACTTTAATTTGTTAAAAAGCTTATTATAACTTTGTTATCCTTCAGTAATTTTAAATTGTGCAGTTAGATAAATATTTAAAAAAATTTACTTGCTGGAGAAATTGTTTTGTTTTCTGGAAAAAAATCTAAACTTTTTTTATTAAGAAATATAAACAAATATACCACCTTACTATTTACTTAAGAGCTGAAAGATTATTATATAATTATTTTTACTAATCACCATACAGAGTCATTGGGGGGGGGGGGGATATAAAAAATTATAAATTTCTTGAACATTTTGTTACCTGCCAACAGTACAGAAAAAACAAAAAGATCCAGTAAAGAAGGAAAGTGCAAAATATAAGAAAATAAATTTGCCAAAACTTGTTTTTTTAAGTCTTACTTGTTAGTATGTAACTGTGTAAGACCTGAGTTGTAAATTTTACTTTTTATGATGAAAAGTAAAAAAAACATTTGCATGTACTATAAGCTTTAAAAAAGATGTGATAACTTATTTTGTTGTTAAACATTTTTTTAGATAATTTTTTGAAAAAATTCTTTGTCTCCTTCCTAAGACTAGAAAAAAAATTGTTGCTATTGTAATCTCAAAGAGAGTAAAAAAAATTCAACATATCAAACAAAAAGACTGATACCCAGATTTTTTCCTTGCAACTTTCTTATTTATTTGTTTTTACACGACTACCCAAAAATGAGTGTAATGTGTATTTAGGATGTATGTATGTTTGTTCCACTACAACAGCTCAACAGCTGAACGATTTAGATGTATGACCCTACATTGGAATTCTTATTTACCAGACGTATCATAGTATGTGTATTCATATGTTTAAATAAATTTAAAAAAAAATAATTGTACTATATCCAAAATTATCACCCACACACTCTTTAATTATTTTGTATTAGTAATTTCCTATATTAAAAAGCAATGGTATTTTTTTTTTGGCAAACGTGTTTTTTAATATTTATCTCTTGTTACTTAATAAAGTGTTACCTACAATGAAATGTTAATGCCATTAAAAAATGAAATTATGTACTAATTAATATATATGGAAATTTTATCACAAAAATTGTTTTCTTTAGATCTGAAATATCAAGTATGGATTCAAATAGATTCAGTAGCATTGGTGGTTTAAAGTCTACGAAGAAAGAAACCCGTCCTGTTAATGATAAACACTTTCAAACTGAAGCTTTAAGGAAGGTAATTTTACTTTACATTAATCCTGTTTTTTTATTCTTGTTTTTATTTTAAAGTAAAAGAAAACAATGACAGTTTCCATATTGTCCCAGGTACAATGAAATAATTTATTTACAGATTCATTGCATCTGCAAATAAACTGTGAAACTGTCATAAATTGTAGTTTCATTGAAACTATGACAAAAACATGTAACAGGTTTATTAATTGTTTGAAATAAACATTACACATTGTAAAATTAGACAGTCCTTATAACTTTTACATAGAGTGAATACTACATAAAGTGATTCATTGTATTCTCTTACTAATGGAAATATGAAAATTCAATTTGATTAGAGTCTAGATTTGTGAATTTACTTATGTATAGCAGTAATTCAAACAAATATTAATCTAGTTTACATGCCTACTGCAATTTCTCTGTTAATCATTTTCATTGAATGAGATTTTTATCATTACTTTGTTCTCATAATTGTTATGTTTATCATTTCCATTTTTTTGTTTTATTTTATTTTTATAATTAAGATTATCTTATTTAACATGTATGTTATTCATTAAATCATTTATTGTTATAGCTATAGTTTTAGCATGTGTGGAAAATGTGTTTTTTTACGTTTGTTTTTTTTTTATTATTACCTGTTAATAATATGTAAATATTAGAGACAAGGCAGTGAGTATGCTGCGGACATTATAAAATGTTAATAGCTTATAAAATTGAATAGATTATATAACAGTTTTCTTTTTAAGGTACTGGCCGTACATCTAATAAAAAACATCCCTGCCGGAAGGTGGAGGAGGTTCATTTCACTGGTGCTAAGTAGGGGATAAAAAAGATTTCCATCTTAAAATTAAGAAAAACTTCAAATTTTCTTAATATGACCATGGTTGCATGAAAATGGTTGGTGAAAAAAGTTTCATATGTTTAACATAAGACAAGCTCCATCTTCCTACAATTCCAGCAACATTTTGGTCATCCCTTGCTGTAAGGGTTGGTCATTTCAAAAATAGTTTCAGACAAAAGTGTTAGGTAATGTTTTAAGAACTAATGACCATTTTAAATCGATTCAATGCTATGCCTGTTAAGGGAGGTATGATGTTTTTGTTTCCAAAACCTTTTTTTTTTCACTTCCTGGGCCAATTGTTCGTGATATCAAAAAACTTTACTTAGATAAGTTTTAGGCTCTTATCCAAAGAATAGTTGGAACTATAAGTGAATTCAGTTGACAAGGAAGTAATAGCAATATTTTGTTTTTTTTTTTTTTTTCGAAAAAGCCCCCATTTCCATCCCATTGTCTGATTTTGCCCATTAATAAACTTGACCGAGATTTTGGGTTATATTTTATGTATCAGTTTGAAAGTGATGGCACAATATTATGGCAGTATCGTGTCCACAAGAAAGTGAAATATATGTATAAAAACTTTTGAACTGACTGGTTTTGGGATCTGGGTGATGTGAAACGCAAAGATATGTTGAAATTTTCCGGCAGTCGAATCATGGTATAGATTACAATAGGTAGCTTTCTTATGAAATGTACCTAAAAGCCAACAACATGTAGTTATTCTGTCAAATGGAAACAAACCAAGCATTTCAGTAATCATGCTTCTATTTGTTATATGACCATTTTGTAGTTATTTATTTATTTACAGGCGGCACAACAAATCTTGATGCTTGGTGCTATGGCAGTAACAGCCACAATTCAAATCATTCTGCTAACCTTTTAGCATAACCATTTGCTCTTTATTACCTAACAGTGAATGGGCCTTTATAAATGTATTGTAATGTGTTAGTATTGGATCACAGAACACAGCCTTTTGAAATTTTAATACTTCATATACAGTTAATATGTTGAACATTATTACATTTTTAAAATATATATGTGTAAGTTGTTTAAAATTTAATTGGCCCACAGAAAAATGTTTAATTAATATCTAACCATTTTCTGCAAAAACAAGAATTACAGAAGCGCTTATGTGAAGCCAGGAATTGTACAATAGAAGACCTGCACATAATATGCAAATCAAAATGTATTACCTTCATTGAGTGCTAGTGTTCCATTTTATTTTCAAACAGATATTCAAAAGTTAATGAAAAATAATGATTAAATACACTAAATAATGAAATCAAAAATTACAGCAGAAACTATTTATTTTTAAATGTTAGAACAAAATAAAACTTTTATTTTAATTAAAAATGGTTAATACCATGCACTTCATAAGAAATACTAGAATTTCCAAGGTTACTGTAATCAGAATCAGCAATCATCATTGTCACTTAAACTATCTTCTTGTAAAGAAATAATAAATGATTCCATAGTATTGTCAGTATATGTTCTTGTAACATATATTCAGTTTCTGTTTCTGTAACTTTATCATAATACACCTTCCAATTTTTCCACTCATGTCAACCAGTTTATTTTCATATAGCATTGGAACATCTTTGATATCAAAAGTTACATATGATTTATTTCATATCCTTTTACTGCTGAACAAACCAGAACTGAATGTAAATCATGATATGTACTATGTAAATCCAGGTGGTATATAGGTAGTCAGAAAACATCTTGCTGTTTTTTTTTTGTTTTTTGTAAAATTTTGTCAAACACATACAGCAAACTTTTTCCTGTGTATTTTTACCAGGTTTGGTTTCAGCATCAAGGAAGAATAAGGAACAGAATGTTTCTGCAACCATTTTTCATATCTTTTCTTTTTGGTTTTTGGAAATTGGTTCATTTTTCTAAAACAGCATTTTGATGGGGTACATTGTTAGAAATTACCACAGAATTATCAAGAAGGTTTAGAATTAACTAACATCTCCTCCATCCATTTTAAGTAATTTTCATTTGACCTCTGTAATAATTACTTTTTAAACTTGCCAAGTTAGTAAGGCGTTTGATATAAAACCAATTTCTCTTCTGGTTTGTAAGTCTGTTGCCTTTTAGAATAAGAACTTTTAGCCTGTCACCTAAATCACTACATTATGATTTATTTGTAGTGTTAGAAGATAATATTTACTGCAGGTAGAGGTATACAATTGGCCTACTTTCAGTTCTAAAGTTTTTTATGGCAGTCAGTGACTGAATTCATTTAAACTTAATGTCACTCAGTGAGAACCTTCTTGTTATTTTCAGTTTTTCTTCACCTAAAGCCCAATTCTTTTATTATTTTTCTCAAACTCATTTATCTTTCTGAATAACCAATGGTTTTTTACAGTCTGCAGTTGTTAATGAATTTTGTGAAATTTGTTTTTAATCTGTCTCATTACACACTTGTCAGCAGTCATGCAGTCCAGATACAAGTATTTCACGGGATTTGTATTTTATTGGAAAGAAGAGACCATCAGAGTTTTGGTTATTTCTAGCAATCATTTTTTTCTCTTTTCTCACTCATTGAACTTGCAATCACAATATCCTACATGTAGTTATATAATTATAAAAGAGTTCATAATTCCTTGAGTCCATAATTCATAGTTCATAGTTCCTAGTTCATAATTATAAAACATTAAAAATACACAACAGATTATAAAATGTGATTACTTTTCTGTCAAAACTCAAATTAAAAGAAAAGGAATTTGCACAAATGCTCTGACAGTATTAACAGATACGGACACATAGTTAATTGGATAATACTCAAGCATTCATTAATAGATTTATTGATAATTATTTATTTTTACATTGGCCTGGCTTATTTGAAAACTTATGAGCAGATAGCAAACAATATAGCTATATTATTTCTTGATAGATTTTATGAAACATGACTCATTTTCTGAGTTATAAAACTTGGCTTGTTAGTCTTTATTTTTACAATAAATAAATCATGATAATTTATAAACTCTTTATATGTGTCATAAATTCATGAATTTTACTCAATAAATTGTGTATAAAGTTTTGTGTAGTTTTATTTGGCTTTTAGATGAGAAGTTTTTCGCTAGCTGTTAATTCAAGAATAGACATTTTCTGAATTATGTTATGAACTTTTTTCATTCTTTTGATGAGGAGTATGCGCTTATAAACTTATTGAAACACTCTGTATATTGCTATATTGAATTCAATATATTGATTTAGCCGTTTGAAAGGGTATACGGTAGCTGTTAGAATCAAAACTGTATTTTTTTGTTGAAATATATTTATATTTTAGAATATGCTAAA
>JAAAKQ030368247.1:4839-21852 GCA_010016005.3 Zanna intricata
AAAAAAAAATAGCAATGTTTTTTATGACAATACATTTTCAACAAAGCTAAGAGAATCTCTTTATCATTAGGTTACATTTTTTTAATGTTCATTAATTCTCCTATATTTAATAATTATTTTACGTAGAACCATACAACTCTCACTCTTTTTCCGTAGTTGTTTTGTCAGAAATTCTGAAAATGTATTTTTATAAACTTTTTCTTCAGGAACGAACTTCGATCAGCAAAGGCACACATTAATACCTGAGTGAATAGTCATTAAGAATAAAGGAGTTAATAATAATAAAAAAGGTATATAATTCGTTTATTTTTAATAACATGATGAAAAGCAACCGAAATTTATTCTACTATGAATCCTAAACTAAATATTAAACAAATAAATAATTTTTATTAACATCATGTTTTAGAAATCACGTCAACTATGGTGGGTCTTTTAACATTTTTGTTTCTTCCATGGGCAATAAAAAGAAAATATTGCAGAATTTTCTTGCTCAGATCAAGGGAAATCGCGAACAAACTTTGTTTAGAACAACTTTACATTTGCAAAAGATTTTAAATAAAAGTGGTATTATTCTGTATTAATAATTTATTTTATACAATGTTTATGATTCAAGTGTGCGTTTAAAAAATTAAATGGTACACAGTAAAATAAACATATAAAAATGTTAATTTATTAATGTATCAGTACGTACATAAGAACATATTAAATGATTATCACAAAAAATTCAACTTTATCTAACTAATGCAACAAAATTATAAGTTTTTTTTTTAATTTTTTAAAGGGAATGTGTTTTGTAATTTATTAAGAACAGAATTTTTATTCCAGTTAATATACAATATTTATTATTTCTTAGTACTGTTTAATTTTGACTAATTGTATTGAATCACATAAATAAAATGAAAGAGTTACGTTTAAAGTAAATCCCCGTAAGTGTTTGATGTGAACACCTTTTGTAACGTGGAACTCAACCAACCGATTAATAGAGTTCGTCTCATACTTTATTAGCATGTCTGGTAACAGAATAATAGCATGTCAGTAATATAAGGGGCAGCTACTTCAATCATACAACTCAAACTGGATAGGTCAATAGGTAGCGGTGGCACACAGTAAACAAGACATATAAAACTGAAAGGCAAAAATCAAATGGAATCAGAACAGTTGACTGTAGAGGCTTCCGCAAACAAGCTCTGTTGTTATCGAATTCATGCCGACCGATTCAGCACTTCGAAAAAACGTCATTCAATCGATACCGTTCAAATTTATGCCAGTTAGGAAGACACCATCTTGTTGCCAAATAAAATTATCTTGTCTACCTTGCTGCCGAAGAAATAGTTATATACGTAGTATATCCAAAGCGTAAAAACGTTTTTACGCTTGCTTAAGCAAACCAACCGGCACGTAAACTTTCCGCCAAGGTATCATACAAAAAATATTTAATTTTGGAATCACCCTTCGGATTGTAAGAGTTTATACAGTTTTTTGAGTCCAAGATACGGACAGTATGTGAATCATGTGACTTTTCTATTTAAATTAAATGTTTACTCCTCATGATACGATCAAGAAAGTCGTTAACTTCACGCTGCAACGTTTCTATCGCGAATTTTGCAACCGCAACGTGGTGAGAAAGCTTCAAAGCCTGCAACACCTGTAAACCGTATCGATGCGTACGTAAGCGTTTCTTTAAAACATTCCACGATGTCATTACCGCACTGCTGTTCACCGCCGGCCTTCTTAAAAGTTTTTTATGACTATAAAGAAAATACTTCCCTGACATGTTCAATATTTTATTCAGACTTCCCTTACTGTTCCCTTTATACACACATCCAGACTTTCAAATCGATTACGCCAACGACGAATGTTATTGTCACTTGTAGAATCGCAACTAAAATTTCTACCGAGCGCACGTTGAATTGTAACAATAGATTCACATTTAGAAAACCGCAAAACAAAGAAGGTTTTTATTTGTGGAGTCGCCATATTTAGAAGTGGCGGTGTCAAGCGGAAAAATAAAAAATCAATCTACGTCCACACGCAACTAAAACTGTCCCTTTTTGCTCTTTGATTCTAACTTTAGATAACTTCTGTACACTACAAGACATATTATACATATACCAAGATATATTATAAATTCTTAAAATCCCAATATTATTTACAGTTTATATGTAATAAGTGAAAAAAAATTATCTCTTATGAACATTAAGATGAGCAATAGGACAAATAGTAGGGATATATAAGTGTTTTGTAATAAAAAAAAATATATTCTATAATACGTAATTTTTCCCGTAAAAAGGATGGTGCGCGGGTTTGTTTGTTTGTTGTATGAGCTCCAATTTTTAATCTAGTTGCTATTTGGCTATAGCGGACCAATGGTGGTGCGACAGGCGGCTGCACACAGTGCACAAACGATTCATTATTTCCGACGATTTGGACTTCTTGATACGAAAGTTTTATCTAAAATTATATTTGTGTATTGGGAATAAAAGAGGAAAAGGAAAGGGATTAAGGCTCTAATTAAAATCACAACTCAAGAAACAGTTAAAAGTGTTCAGAATTATGAAGGTTTTCGTTGCAAAAGTTTTTTTTTGTTGTTGGTTCGCTGAATTCATGAACGTTTTATAGTTACAATTGGCAAAAACATTTACAAAAAAATTATGGGTAATGAAACATAAATCGTGTAACATTTTTGTTTTTTTATGTTGATCCACATCTACTAAAATATAATACAATACAAAATAAACATGTATCTATTTTATCTCATTTCATGACAATAATAGATCTAGTCGCACAAAATTATTAAGTGGGTGGTGGTAGGAGATATGATATTTTTATTTAAAACAGTATTATAACGTAAGACCCTACATGTTTCTACTGACACACCTACACACACTCACATACATATATATATATATATATGATTAACGATTGAGATGAAATCCAACAGAAATTGAAATGTTTTACTATAAAAACTACTCGTAGTTGAACAGCTTATTCTACGAACATAATATGTCTCTGATTCGCCTATAGCCAAAGCTCTTCTGTCACATATAGATTTATTTGAGCTCTATACATAATTTTTTACGCATAATGCATTGGGTTATTTCAATTCGAATTCATTTTGTACTATCGTCAATCTTGTGTTGTTAGTGCACTGTACTTTCTATGAATTTTGCTGAGCAACGTTAAAAAGCTAGTTTATTGTAGCTTGTGTATTGTAGAAATCTCCTTAAGTAATGGGTAGTTTCTTTACATACCTGTGCATCTTGGAAACTAATTGATTTTTACATTGTTGGCACAAAATAAAACAAAAAAACGCTGTTACAGGCATGATTTATAAATCATCAACGAATTCATAAGAATATTTAAGAAAACGTTTTTTTAATACAACTACTTACTTTGTAACCTAAAACAGGAAAATTTACAAGAAAGTAAGACTTTATCAATAAATGGGGAAAAAGACATAATGTAAAGTGAACGAAGTAGACGAATGAATTTACTATCAAGAAAAAAATCGCTTTCATTTTTCTTCTACATGTCGTGAACGCAAAGTTGCTATATTGATTTTCGTAACATTTTCAGTGATGACACAACATACTGATGAACGGAATTTTTCATCTAAATGCTAAACTGTCACGTAAAACATCAACTCATGTTGTACTCTCCTTAGTATGTCACATTATATAAGAAAACGTCAAACAAACATTAAATAACTATTTGTGAGTGAGGTACATTAATTTTCAACAACTGAAAACGAATACTAGGTTATTTTGTCAAACCGTATCAGGAGTACACGTTATAAGCAAAATTTCATTAAAAATAAATAAACAATCATTATACTTTTATAATACTTTTATATTAATAATTATTAATTTACAATTATTTAATTTACTGATTATTTTTAAATTATAGAATGCGGCTGACCTTGTTCTAATATAAATAATTATATTATTTTTCTCATCAATAAATGTCCGTTTCCTTGTTACATGATATGCTTTTGTTACGGTATTTCGTTTTATATCGACTAAGTATTATTGAATTAGATCCTGTCATAACGTTACGAACATATTTTCCTACGAAATAGTTTTTAATGGTTATAATTTGACTTTAAATATTTTTGTTAAAATTAATCAGAAATAATTGAATAATTTTTTTTTTATTAAACATAAATGAAAACTTTTATTGCTAATCCTTAACCACAGGGGAAGACATCCTCCATGTGAAAATTTTGGTCGCCACGCCACTTCCTCTGTACCTAGCCCTTACGAGCTTTACCGGAGGTCATCTTCAGTACCTCGGCAATGGATTCTTTCAGTCAAGCCCTCAGCCAAAATGCCACAAATGCGAATGTCAAAAGCGACATTCCAATCGGTGACCCCAACTCCAAAGAAAACACATCTACCTAATCCTCAAACAAGACTGAATGACTTTGTAAGAACGAAGAAACTGAACTCTACCTACCCCAAAGGTAAAAATGTAAAAGTTTTACTGTTCAACAATTATATGTAGTCTTCGGTATTCTATTAGCCTTTTGTTAGAATGGAAATTTATTTTAGCTATTCCTGTATATCATAATATGAGCCATCCGACAAAACGGTTTATTATAAAAGATTGAACTCTGGAATAGTTGTTTTATCTTATTTTAAAGTCTTTTGTGAAAAGACTCTTTTTGGTGTGGTAAAAGTTATTATGATTCAAAGAGGCTTAGAATAGAGGTTCTATATGATATACACTTTCTCTACTCATCTCCAGTTAGGATTATCTACTATTCAAAAAAATGCAATAGCAAGAGATATTGACGATACGGTACCATGTCGTAATAACATTTTATAAGAATATCTGTTATCAACTTGCAAAATAACTCACAACTCGTTTCAAGATTTCTTAAAGATCTAAAAATTAGAATTATCCACATAATGCTTACGTTAAGTTCAGCCAACACCGAAGAGTTAAGTTCATGATAAGGGATATGTTAAGTTAATCCAAGAGAGTTGTTGATATAATCAATGTTCTTAAAAATTATTGTATTCCGCAAAATTCCATTGTTTTATAATATTGCTTAATCTGATGGAAAAAAGTATGAGACCAGGAGTCCTTTCGAGTCTACACAATTACTAATACTTTCTCACGTACAATTCGGACATTTCAGCAACTCTGAATAGTATCATATCAAATATGTAATGACACAGCCAATATCTACACTTTTTCAATACGGTAGATATCTATAACATCACTGTATGCAGATATCCCCATAAATCTTCAATATCGTTTGTAGCTTGTGGAAAGATCTCGTCAAGACTAAAGGATGAAGCTTAATATCATAAAATCAGCACACATCACTTTCGCCGATAGTTCATGCAATTAATATTATGAAATAATACAACTAATCCACAAAACTCCGAAAATGATTACCGACTATGACTTTATCTGGATCGATGGAAGCAACATATTGAAACGAATATTGTAGTCTTCAATTAATGTGTGAAGTAAGAGTAAATCTACTTCACACATTGATTGACTGAATAATCAATCGTTAAAAAAAATGACTTATTTTAATTATTCAATTAAAAACATATGATGTGGACAACACAGGACTTCCTTGTACGCCTATTAAATTACATACGCACATTTTTTTAATGAAAAGAATATATAATTTTATTTTATTAATGACTTCTGATATTTTTTCAATTTTTTTTATATTGTTATTACTGAATTATTATTTATTGCAAATTTTTTTTGCAATCAGAAGTTAATAATTGTTAATAAATCAATATATTTACATTAAAAAAAAAGGAGATCAAGTCTGATTCAAACCTATGTGTACTCTTATAAGATACAAATATTTCATTAATTAAACTTTTATTTAGCTATTACTCTGGAACAAATGAAAATAATACCATTTATGATATATTAATGAAAAGTTATCAATGACGGCTTATTAATGCAGTTAAAAATATGTCCAAAATCCATTTTTTTTTTTTTTTGATTCTGGAGTTTTTTTTTGGAGACTTTTGGTTCAGTCGATTGGAATAAAGGGGAGGTGTACAACGATATGTTACAAAAATCCTAAAGTAAATATTTCAACATTGTGCACCTAATCGTTTTTGAGTTAGATATCCTATCTCATCCTAGCTGATGGTACAGCCATTTGAGATACGTAAGCACGTACAGACGTCACGCCGAAACTAGTCAAAACAGATTCAGGATGGTCAAAATGGATATTTCCGTTGAAATCTGAAAACCGAAATTTTACACGATTACAATACTAAGTACAAGGAAGTAAAAAAAGTATTGCAGTAGGAATCTGTTTTTAAAGGTCTGAATGCACGACATTCAGATTTTTGATGAATTAAAAAAGAGAATTTAAAATTATTAATCAAAACCTTGTGCCATAATTTTTCCAAATAATTATCAATTGTTTACACTACGTCAGGAGTCGTATCACACTCTGATTTAAAAATTTCTTTCATGGAAGATTGTGTATAAAAGAATTATACCTTTAGTATTCTACTCTAGACTACCAGTTCATAATAATTAAGTAATTTAGTATCATACTAGTCTACCACATTAAATAATGTGGACAAGGCGGTTGAGAGGATATTGGCCTGTAGAATTACCGACGAGCTTAGAGAGTGTGGGGATCTTCATACGAATCAGGTCGGTTTCCGCAAAGGATGCTCCACGATTCAGGCGGTTCTTAATTTAGTTACATGGGCTGAGGGTGTGAGGCGATGCACGTGGCGAACAAGAGGTCTCCCTCTTGTCATATGCCTAGATGTCAAGAACACCTTTGGCACGGTTCTTGGCAGGCCATTCTTTCGTCAACGCAGAGAAGAGGCATCAGCGCATATCTACATTGTAAATTAAAGAATATCTTCAAGACAGATGGGTTAACGCTAATACTCAAAGCACAAAAATAAGTTTTAAAACAAATTGTGGCGTTCCGACGGGATGACGGATAGCTCTCTGCTGAGTCGTCACCTGTCATGCTTGCGCGGATGGGTGGCGATGATGAGGCACGGGGCTCCGGATCTTCTGATCACAAAGGCACCTCTCCCAGACTGTATAATGCTTAATTGCGGGTCTGGTCTCGAGGTGGCGGAGAGCGGGGAGGGTGGTTTAGTCGGTATGGGGCAGGTCACTATACGTACTTACTTTAACATCTTTGCGGAACCTGCTTTGGCCGGATTTAGACTAGCGTCCGGGTTATAACTCGGGATTCGAGTCTAACACTCCCCCATGATAACCCTATAGGAAGTACGTAACTGCTATTCCTTCGAAACACATCGTTAAGTCCACCAAATCACTGAAATATCTGATAAGGAGATTGAGCAGGGCGCTTCTCCATTGAGAATATGAATATTCCTTCACGATTACATGTCTTATTGTATAACATACGATTCATATTTTAATAACTTTAAATAACTTTCCATAAAACAATATCACTGAATGTTTGTTTTTATTTATCTTTATTATATTTGTTTTTCTTAATGAATTAATTCACTATATAAGCTCGAATCTTGTGCTTACGAATATGAAATGTAATTTTGTAGCATATGAAAAACACCGTACCTGACCGGGACCTGTGGATGATAGGCCGGATCATAGATCGGTAATATATACTTAAGGGGAGTGTGTATAATGGGTTAGTTAATAAAATTCGAATGTTTGATTATGAGCGGTTATTGTAGGTTAGAATTTTCTCTTTTCAAAAAACCTAACTTTATGTTCTAGAAATAATTGTTACTGGAGATATACAATTATTTCTAGGCTATTTTAGAATGAAAATTTCGTTTTTATGAGATACCAAATTATACACCTGTTTTTTTTGTTAAAAATTTTTCTTTCTTACTATTTTATTAAAAGGCAGTGATTTTTGGTGTTATTAATGTACTGAATCACTGCTGCTTCTGCTAACCGTGTTTCTAATAAACAACAAACTTTTGTTTTTTGTAACTAATTTACAAATTTTCAGAAAACATATTGAAAAAGAAGCAAATGCAGTGTAGCATTAAACCACAAATTAAAAAATTTTAGGCAACTGGAGAAAGAAGAAGAACCTCAAGATCCTGCATATGGTCTAGGAATGCACTAAATTGTAACAAATATTTATAATTTCCGTTTACTAAAAATTCAAATTTTCCCAAAATATGACTCATTTTCATAGATATTAATGATCCCAGATTTCTGAAAATTTTCCCATAATTTACTACGCCTGGATAATTAAATAGAAATTTTTCGTGGCACTAAATTTGAAAGAAAAATCTAAATAGATAACTGCCTAAAATCTTTGGAACTGAAAAGATGATATATATATAATGATATATTTTTAAAATAAAAAAGAAACAAAATATTTCAGAAAAAAAAATCAATACATTCAACAAATAGAAAGAAAATCTGTAGAAAACTACAAATCTGTAAGGTAAACCAAACCTGAGAAAAAGGGTCACAAAGTTGTCAAATTTAATATTGTCTAGTTATTTGGTACAGACACTTCTTAAAATTATTACATCAAGGAAGTGAGCTAGATCAAATGTTCGGTAAATTATGCCAAAGTCTAGTCATGAATCTAATCAAAGCTGATTGATATAAAAACTAAAATGCTAATCACATTAAGCAGCCGAATAGTATTGATATATTACCATTTGTTCAATAAAATAGGACGATCAAGAATAGCGATTAAAAATAATAAATATAATAAAAGCAAACAAAACATGTAATTAAAAAATAATGATAAATTTTAAATTGAAATAATTATTTGAAACACTTACGTGAAATTTTCATTAGCGTAGCAATGCCCATCTAAAGAACAAGAAACCACGCTGCATACAGGGTATCTTACAGGATCATCAGCATCATGACGAGCTTCATATGTTATATTGAATCCATAAACATCCAAAAGACCATCCATTGCACGTAAATGATTACCTTCAAGTCTATCCAACTGGAACTCGATGACAACAAATTGTCCACGAGTAAGTATCCATTGGACCGTTGTAACATTTTTTTCAGTTACACTATGCAATAATCGACCGATGGATGGAAATTTAGAATCAGGTTCGTAATAATTATATTCAGTAAATTTAAGTCCAGTATTAACGAATAACTGAGTTAAATAAATAACTATTGTTGTATTTCCTGGTTGAGAACTCGTATCGATGACCCATTTACATTTAATAGGAACATTGAATGGTTTCGGAAAATTTGGAGTTTGTATAACGCCACGGGGTTTATTTAATCTACCACCACAATCTTCTTCGTGTTGAATAACGTCACTTTTAACAACCAATAATAAAAAAATCAACGTTAAAAAACACAATAATAATTTTAACCTCATACCTAACGGAAACAAATCACTTTTTATATTCCTACATCACTATAATACATATAAATACTGTTAGTGATAATTTTACGAATTGCAATGATGTTAAATTTTCGTTTCCGATTTTAATTTCATTTCATTTCTTTCAACTATTTAAACTGTTTTTACATTTTTTTTTTAACTTGTTCTCTTCATACGGTTACACTAGAAGTATTCGGAATCTGTAACAAAAAAATATATATATATGTATATATAAAATATATAATGTGTTATTCTAATTTAAATATTAAAAACTAACTTTCTAACAATTGTTAAAAAAAAATATTAAAGATTTTCACTACCACATTACTGAATTTTTTCCACATTTTTATCTAACATTTATAATATAACTCTTAGCTCAATGATTATTTTTACAAGTACAACTTATAATTTCCTCATTTGTTAATTACAATATTCATACAAAAATAAAAGCAATAAAAAAAGTTGTATAACTATTTGTAAAAGTTGAAAAAATTATGACAATATTAAATATTATCTACATGATAATAATTCCTAAAATGCCGCTTTCTTAAGTTTACTTAAAATCCCAAGTTACAACTATTTCAGGATATTAACATAAATTAATTTTTAAAAGCATTTTAAAACTTTTACATTATCTCTTGCATTTAGCATTTACTACTTTCTGCAATTATCTCTTGAGTTGTGCTTTTTTTTTTACTTTATACAGAATGTCCAAATTTCCTTTTACTATTTCAAATTCGAGTTAAAAAAGGAAGTTCTTGAATTAAACGAAATTTTTATATAAATTGAATTTTTAAATGAACATTGTTTAAACCTGTTATCGTAAGGAGTGAAGTTATAACTCATCAGAAGTTATAACTGCTATTTTACCAACTTCTTTAGCCGAACGGTAGCAATTAGTTTTGTTTGGATGGTTTTGGGTATAAAATTATGGTCAAACTTCAGACGATTAGACGTGTATTATTTATACGCTGCAAAATTCATCCCTTAACAAAAAAAAAAAAAATTAAAGAAAATAATAATCAATTGATAATCATCTTTTTTTTGAGATTACACAGATCGGACTTCTTTGGTCGTTTAGCCCATTGGAATTTTTTACCGTAAGAAAAATGCCATGCCTCATTGGAATTCGAACTCGGGACCACCAGATGAAAGGCTTCGAGACGCTACCACTGCCCTACTGAGATCAAAATTATTGTGATATTTATGAATGTGATATCTTTGTTAAAAAGAATGGTAAATCGTTCTTAAAAAATAAAAATATCTATCTTTATTAAACCAGACAAAATGATTTTCTTTTACGGAAATAAAACTATCCAGATGAGAAATTTTTAAATAATACTAACTAAAATTACGAAAAAAAAACACGATTGTATGCAATCCATTACGTTTAGCCTGTATAGTTAATTGCTCAAGATAGTTTTCAGTGGTGGTATTTGAATTATGAATTATTTTGTATTTTTTTTTTTTTTTTTTTTGTACCTAATTTATGTACATTACTTCACTTGATTATATTTAGATAATTAAGGTTCACTTTTAAACACATTATTTTTTGTATTATAATTTGTTTTTATACTTATAATTTATCATATATTGACATGATCTATATGAAATATTTTTACGTATAAAAGATTACGTATCAGAATAAAGATTTATTTATTAAGGAAACTGAACATCAATCAACCTTCTGTTGATCACCTGAATAGATATAAAAATAAATAGTTAATTAGTAAATAAGAATAAATCAATGTGTGATAATGCTGATTTTGACAGACTTCAGAGAAAGGAGATCTTTCTCAATTCATTCCAATCCTATAATTATAAGTGATAATTATATTTATGTTTATTGAAGTCGGTCTACTTTTAATAAACTTTAATGGATAATTTTTTTCAAATTAATTTTCAATGGTAGTCACCTATTGTAGTCTTACGGTAGTTCCCATGGTAGTCTTTTTAAATATAATTTTTTTAAATGTATTGTCGCTAGTTTTCGCGGCTAATGATTTTTTTTGTGGTAGGGGCGTAAAACGCAGAAGCGTTATTATCGCCTGCGCGGCTCGATCAGGATACTAAGGGAATTGACATTTAAAAATGTTTATATAAGTATAGTTTATTGGTTTAACAATATAATTACAACAGAAAAAATCAATATTAATGGCAATGGGGATAATAATAATAATAATAATGATAATAGTAATAATAAAACTAACACTTAAAGTTAATATCACAGATATCATCCTTAAAAATGAAAACTAATATTTTAAACACAATCTTAACAGTAAAATAAATTTGTTTAAAATGTAACACTAAAATATGAAGATTAAACAAAAACCGAGAGAGGTGTAAAGGGCCCTTTTCAGATAACAGAATAAAAACAAAAACGAAAACATAAAAATTAAGAGAAAAAAAAGATAAAACTTTAAAAACGTTTCAATTATAAAAACAATAAGTAATAAAATCAAATTTTATGTAAAAGACCAGTATGACGTAAAAATTGAAACATCCGGTCTAAATTCTTATTATCTTTACCCAAGATTTGGCGAACAGTCCTGGGTAATTTAAACTTACGACCAAGGCGGCATAACGCACGCACTCCAGAAGGATATGGCGCACAGTCAGGAGACAATTGCATCGTGCACAAACGGGTGCATTTACTCCTGATATGAGATAACTGTGAGTAGCTCTCGTAAGTCCTAATCGACAGAGGACTACCTCCTCACAACAAATTTTTTCTGGATGAGGAGTCCCATGGTAACACAGAATCTTTAATATACCGTAGTTTGTTTTCAACTGTAACCATCCAGCAATCTTGCCACTTTGCGCGAAGAGTGAGTTTTACATAGTTTATAAAGTTGCATGTAGTAACATGGGTAGTAAAGGAAGGTTAATTACACGTCCTTAGCTGCGCAATCTGCACGTTCATTTCCTGGAATCCTCACGCGGCTAGGGATCCAACAGAAACAGACATTTGTGTTGCGATGGTTTAACTCAGCGATTCGTTATAAATTTCTATGACGATAGGATATTTGGAATAAAAGTTTTCTAGGGCATGCACCAGGGAGAGCACTGCGCGAGTCACTACAATTAAGGATATTTCGATACCTAGTGTTAATGATATTAACCCTTATCTATTGCGTATAGTTCAGCAGGAAATAAATTAGGTAGGCCAAACATATATGTTCTATTATCGACAACAAATGCGCAACCAACGGCAACGTTGTGTTTGATCCATCAGTGCATATTATTGCATCTGCGTCTGGATAGGATTGCATCTGTGACTTGGATAGGATTAGTTAAAAAATTTACTTGAAGATAATACTTGGTGTTGATTCTTCATTGTATTCCGTAAGGTCAAAAATTAAATTTCGAAGGTTGATTCTCCACGGAGGATATGAGCACAGATATGATGTAAAAATAGAAGGCGTGCCAACATCTATAAAGTGCAGTAGACGACGGGTACAGACACCTACAGGGACAGTACAACGCAGATGGTTCTTATATCTTCCTAAATTAGGATTCCTAAGAACCGAGTCAAAAGCAGGATGATTTGGCTGTACTTTGAGACGGAAAAAGTAGGATGCTAAAAGCTGGTCCCGTTTATCGCAAAGTGATGGCTCACCGCAGTCAACAAGTAACCTTACGACAGGGCTTGATTTAAAGGCACCTTGTAGCAAGCCGAAAGAAGATTGATGGACAGCATCTAGCATTTTACGTACGGTATGACGCGCTGAAGAGTAGGCGACACAACCGTAATCCAAACGGAAACAAATTAAACCATAGTAAAAGCGAATCATACTTGACCAATCGGCTCCCCAATTTGTGTTGCTAAGGACTCGAAGCATATCTGAAAGTTGGAAACTCTTTTCTTTTAATTGTTTGATGTGTTTGACCCACGTGAGATGGCTATGAAAAACTAAACCTAAAAACCTGGTATCAGGAGAAACAGCAATCAGCTGCTCTCCGTTGAGAAACACTTGCGGAGGGGAAGGGTCCCGGAGTCGAGAAAAGACAACACATTTAGTTTTCTTGGGCGAAAAGGTAAAGCCGGTAATCCTGGACCAAGCTTCAAGGCAAGATATTGTGTTGTATAGTAGTAGTCTCTCTGCAGTGGCTGTTGAACGGGACTTAATATATATAGAGAAGCTTTCGACAAATAACGAACATGAAACGGGTGGGTGCACACATTTGGTGATACTGTTGATAGCAAAAAAAAAAAAAATTAGGTGGTACGTAATACAATTCCTTGAAGCACTCCATTCTCCAAGATGGCGCTTCCTGATACAGAATCTCCGACATGAACACGAAAAGTTCGATTATTTAAAAATCCCCTAATAAAGGCGAGCATATTGCCACTGATTACCCCATCTTGTTTAAAATACCACGTCGCCAGGCCGTATCGTACGCCTTTCTGATGTCGAAGAAGATAGCGACGAAGCACTGGCGATTTAGGAAAGCGTTTTAAATAGCTGATTCAAGTGATAAAAAATTGTCAATGGAAGATAGTCTATAAATTAAATTAATCCTCATACATGTTAAAATAGATATTAACAAATAATATAACAGGCCGATTTAAGGTTTGAATGGACTGCGACTCATTAAAGTTATTTGGCGAGAAGGTTTAGGTGGAAAGAAAAAATGTGAACGCTAGAGTCAAAATTATTTTAAGATACTTTAAAGTGGAAATTATTTTAAAATGGAATTAAAAGGGACGTTCCCTACGTAACCATATACTACTTTTGAGTTTAAAATTTTAAAAAGCTCGAATTTTGAATTTAAAAATCTTATAATACGTTTTCAAACCTCCTTTAACTTTGGGAAAAATTAAATTTCAGTAAATAAATAATTGTGTTTGTATTTATTTTTGTATAGATTTTACAAATCTTCTTATATATAGAGACGAAAGTTTGTCTTTATTGTTTGTTGTGACCTCGCATTATGCGAGAACCAACAAACTGATTTCTTTCAAATTTTCAGAATACATTTGTCTAAACCAGGGAAAATTTTAAGCCATAGATCGAGGTCCTTGCTCCCATTGGGGTTAAGTTGTCAATTAAAGATATTCATTAAACCAAAAGAAAATTAATATTTTTACTTCATTCTTATATTTCTATCACCACTGCAAAATAAATAAGTTACGAAATTTTCCTCGTCAAAGGCAATGTATTGTTTTTACTATAAATACGATTACTGTCTTGAAATTTAGTTGCTATAAGTCTAAATACTTTAATTAATATTTATCAGTATTATTCTTATAAACATGAGGGTAACGAACACTGCGAGGGCCGGGGGGAAAAAGCCTTTTGGCTAGAAAGAAATGACGAGCGAAGCGAGTTTTGTGACGGTCCAGGGGATGGGCACCATGAATAGACATTAATGGCAACCGAAACGAGCCCCGAAGTGCTAGTTAAAAATTTAAAATAAAAATTAGAAATTTTTTTTATTATACTAATTCTATAATTAATATAATATATGGTATTTAATTAGAAATAATTTAATATATTTTAAACCGATTTTATGAACTGGATTTATTTATTTATTTTTATTTTTTTAATTAATTTTTTTTTTTTAAGCGTACATGCTCTGCAATTGAACTTTAAGGATTGAAAAGCTTAGTTCGAAAAAATCCACAATCAATGAGACGTAAAAATCACACTCTTTTAATTATAAATATTATAATTCATTGAAATACTTCATGGAGCAAACAAATATTATACATAAAACTAATCAACATAACATCAGTCAAATAGGGAGTTGTAATTTTACAATAATATGTGTCGAAAACAATTCAAATACATACGTTCTTTATGAAAAACAATTTAAATATTTACCCACTCAAATTAAATGAATAATAATTCTAGTCATGTTGTTCTCTTTTAATAAACTCTGCAATAGAAATAAGGCCAAATATTCAGGCCTAATTTATTATAAAATGAATCTTGAGTTAAACAACATTTAGAGAGACGTTAAAATTTTCATAAGTAATTCAAACAGTTTCTTTGTTAGAAAATTATGTAGACTTTACATGAATTTACATTTTATGAGTACATGGGTTTCCTTTCGTATAACAATATATAACTTTGCATTATGACCAATTATATTAGTTCTTAATATAATTTTAATGTTATAAATATGTATAACTTTATTATTACATAGCCAAAATTCCTATTGTTTCTAAGTAGAATTATATCCAATAAGCTTTTATAATAACTCTTCTTTGATATTGAAAGACACAATATATTATTCATTTAAATGTGTTACATTTAAATGTGCATAATAATTTTATGAGATCTTTAGGTTTTTGAGTTTAATTTTCAACACTATAATAGGAACAGTCTATATGAAAATTAGCGAAACTAAAAACCAAAGAATAAATGAATTAGTTAAAAGAAATTTATTCTTGGAAAAATATAGCGGGTGGGAATAAGAAAATAAAAAGATACTTCTAGAAAAAAAATTAAGTATTTTTCTTAAGATGTTGTTTTTAACTTATGGTATACAAATACAGTATCGGAGATAAAATGTTTTACTGGAGACTGAAGTTAAGTTATATGCATTTATTTCCGTGAAACTGAAAAGGAAATTTTCTTAAGTCCGTAACCCACTGACAAAGTCTAAAAACTGTTTGCGTTTTGATAACCACTCATTTAAAGAAAAATAAGAAATCCCGGACACTAAGTCAGAGGTTCCGCAGCTCAGTTTTGGGCCTATTTTATACTATAGCTTCACTGCCGGCCTTTCGGTTTAGAATGGAGCCAGTGTCGCTTCTTTTTCCGATGACACACCTATTCTGTCTGTTGATTAAAACCCAACTGTGGCCTCAACTAATCTACAATTCGGATTAAGTATAATGAGCAGGTGACTGGGCGATGGAATATAAGGGTTAATCAAAATATGTGGAGTCACATGACATTCGCAATGAGGAGACGAGACTACCCACGAGCGAGTCCTTCTTGATGACATTTTAATCCCACATACTATAAGTATAAGATAGCAGAATTTTCATCTGCATCGTTTGATGTGGAAGGTTTATATGACAAGAAAGCAACTTGTTCAAGGAAAGGTACTGGTTGCTGGCTAGGAGATCTGAGTTATCTTTGTCTAATAAGTTACTTTCATTCTCAGCTATTTTGAAACCAATATGGACGTAAGGTGTATGACATATGTGATATGAGCAAGGAAGTCAGATGTTGAAATAATACAGCGGTTTCAAAACAAACTAGCGAGGTGTATAGCTGAAGCACCGTTGGTTTGCTAAAAAACATGAAATAAACGAATATTTGGGTCTACGGTATGTCAAGCAAAAATACAACCTATGAACTTCAGCTAACTGACCGCGTTAACCACTTGGCAGTAAATTCCTAGAAAACTGTGAGAATTTTAGAAGACTTAAGCGGCTAAACATCCTGGGCCTTAGTAACATAACAATGTAATTGGACTCGCTGAGTTTTGTGCATTAATCAATACATCATTCCTTTTCTCTTTGTCTGTGTTACTGACTTAATTTTCTAATTTTTTTCTTTATTGCTTTTTTTCTCTATGCGTTTCTTCAATCTGCTATTTTTATGATTCTTTTCATTATTTTCTACTATATTACTCATAGAACAGTTCTTCAAAACCATTTTACATACGTACTACGAAACTCTCAGAAGTTCTATATAGTACTATTTTTGATAAAT
>JAAAKQ030368358.1:0-14282 GCA_010016005.3 Zanna intricata
TATACGGATTTGAATACTAGATCGTGGATACCAGTGTTCTTTGGTGGTTGGTTTCAATTAACCACACTTCTCAGGAGCAGTCGACCTGAGATCGTACAAGACTACACTTCATTCACATTCATACATATCATCCTCATTCATCCTTTAAAGTAATACCTTACAGTAATTCTGGAGGTTAAACATAAAAAGATAGAATGCTTAAAATAAATTAAGAAAAATAAATTGTTTACCTTGGGTTTACATTTTTAACTATTAGAATACTAATATATTGGATATATCAAAAAGTGGATGGGGTTCTGACAAAGAAATTTAAAATTGGAATGAATTATTATAAAGAATTTAAAAGATTTATCCATTAAAAATCAGACTTACACTTGTTAATATGATGAAGATAACTTGAAGAAGCGTTACCCTTTGTTTTTGAGAGTTTGACGATGTGCTGTTTTTATAGTGGAAGTGTTTTAAAATGTTAAGTTTTTAAGAAGTATATTTACATCGAGCTGAAATGTGCAACACAAAAGTATGGAAAAATTAGACAGAAGAGATTATTTAAAAAAGAATATATACAGAATAAGGATTCACCATTATTCGTCGTTATTATGTGCAGGACATTAATAACTATTAACAAAGTTAAAGTTGTGTATTTTGTAATGTAATACAGTTTTTTGAATGTAGCATATTTTTAACCTTTTATGTATTTTTTTTTTTCAACCTACAAAAGGAAAAAAAAATTTTTATTCCTGAATTGTCTACTTGCTCTTTTTTCACTTATTGCATCTTTGTTGTTAATTTTTTTAAATTTTTAATTGATACTTTTGTTTTAAAATTATATTAAAAAAATTGGATAAAAACAATTAGTTTGAAAAAAATAAATCTACTATCACAGACTGCTGAATGAATGGCTTATTAAAGTAAACCAAAGACTATCTTGTTCCTTAGAAAAAGGTATAAATATTTACATTATAAATGTTAGATTTTGTAATCTCCTTAAAAAATATGAAAGAATAGTATTGAAAAAAAAGGAAAGCTAAAATATTAAAAAATTTAAAAAAAAAATTTACTCTATTGTAGTTTTTTAAAGATATAAAATATCTAGAAATTATTAAAAAAAAAATAGAAGTACAATTCAGTTTTTTTCAAATATATATTGTTTGGTTAAACACCCGGGATTTGTTAAACAAGAATCTGCAACTTTCTGTGGCATTTAGTTTTCTTACTGTATCGATTCATATTTATTTGTATAATCTTAAACAGGTTTTGTTTTATTTGATTCCTGGAGAAAGTAATGTAAAAATAACCCCTTTTAATGACTTTTGTAACATTACTTGAAAGAACTGGTATTAGAAGAGAAACCGGCATTCTTTCACCTAATTTTTTAGAAAAATCTTCTTGTCTTTTCTTTATTATCATTCTCAATGTTGCGAACCTTTTTTTTATTTTTGAGTGAATGGTAAGAATCATAGAAGAACTTTTGGTTTAACTCTGTGTAAATTTGAAGATATCCCAACACTAGTTTTCTATTTTGACACAAAATTTGTATATTATAACTTTACGTTTGGTAATTTTCAAAACTTATTTCTGTTCTGTTTTGTTAACAGACTGCTGCATATTGTCAGGCGTTGTAAATAATACTATACATGTTTGTCTAATATAATTTTATTTTATTAACAAAACAATGAAAAAACCTGATTTTAGAAATACCATATAACAAGAAAATTGAGAAAACAAAAAAAAAAGTTTTATTTATAAACCGTATTTGCATAATATATATTTGGTGACAGAAAGGCTGCAATTTCTAACTCATGATGCAACTTTCACCTACAATATGTTGCATTATATGAAGGTCTATGTTTTACACCACCTTCAGGATAGACTCTCTCTCCTTCATCAGGTTAAAGTCATCCAAAGCGGTTCAGGTCAGTATAGCTTTCGGCAAGAACTAAGATTGGTGACTGCTTAGGCTGCATATGAAACTAGTTGTAGGCTCTGATTGCAATCTGTTTGGATTCTGATAATAATCTCATGCTCCCCGCATGGAACTGTTGGCTGAATCATTCATCCTTCTAGCAAGCTAAAATGCAACGGGTGCACTTAATCATTTTCCATGTTGATGTGCCTTGTAGAAGTATATCTTATGTTCCTCCAAAATTAAAAATTATGCTTTACATCTATCATATCTGATGTGTTGGGAGTGCTTGCCGCTCGATCACTTTTGGGAAATTTTAATGTAACGATTTATTAAATATTAGACGGTCTGATAGTCTTAGGCTATGTATAAGAATACACATGATTCATCTGATAGTCAAATACTATAATATTATTGATAGATATCTATTAAATTTCTGTAGTTATAAATTTTATAGAATCTTAGTACTAATTTGGAAAAAAATATTTGTGGCTTAAATTAGTTGAGTGAATTGTGAACAATGTTTGTTATTAAACATATTGTTTGGTTAAGTTGTATTTTAATTTGCATAACATCGATGAACTACATTCGTGTATTGCGCCTGTTAAGTTTGTTATGAATGCATATCAGGAAATGAAATTGGATTTTTAAAAATGCGATTCCATCATTTACATGTTTAGTGATTCATTTTATGGATTGTTTTGCTTGAAAATTGGCATTCTTCTAATGATCTGAAAATATTACTTTTTTTAAAACAAAATTTTAGTCTGTTGTTATTAGTTATTATTAATGAAATTGCATGCAAAAAGAGATTACTACATGTGCAAAGTTGTTTTGTTAACATCACTAGTGTTAACAATCATTAGTGGAAATGGAAATTATATTTTTCTGTGCTAAATCTAACACATGTAGTGCTCTGTTAGGTATTTATCGCTTTGAAGACTGAATATGTTACTATCTCTTAGTGTATGTTACCATTAAACAAAAGGCTCTTATGAAAAAAGTGTATTTTTCTGATGAAAATTTTCTTTTTATTGAAAATCTTTTTATTAAAGATCTTTTATTGAAAATTTTTTCTTTATTTTTTTTTTGCTTTTTATTTTTCTTGAAAATTTATATTGAAAATTGATCTGTTTTCTTTAGCGAAAGGAAGTATTGTTTTAAATTATTGAAGTGATGTAAAACCTTTTGCTATTATTTCGTTTAGTCTTATTCTGAAAGACAAATTTTTTCTTGCGGTAAGTTTAGGGTATGCGCTAAAAGTTTTCTGCATACCTTTTTTGAAACATTTTATTTAAGCTTGATTCTCCAAAAGTATTTTTGAGCAAATTTGATTCATTAACGATGAATGATTTTGGTAAAAATGTTTGTTACATCCATTCATCAGGAATTATCTTAATTACTGATTTATATGGAACGGAAACTGTTAAGTTGCATGATAATGTTCTTGTAATTGAAAAGTTCATGACACACTGATGATGTCAACTCATCATCAGTGTGTCATGAACTTTTCGGTTGTTTTTTCTTTTCAAATGTTCTTTTAAAATTTTAAATAAAAGATGGGACTGGTCGGTATGAGATGGACAGGGAAAAAATTCCCATACAATGGTCTGCGAGATGAAAGCAATATGCGATTGTGATGTTGTTGGCAGACAACACTTGGTTGTGTTTCGTATTGTGTGAATATCAGGATCTCTTTTCTTAATGAAATTTATGGATAATCAAACGCCTATTATCCTGTTCAGTAACTTATTTGGGTAGACATGTTCTGAAAGTTTTCTGCCGTAAACCAAAAGATTGCGTGCATTTGTTCATGTAGTTTTTTGAAAGTGCAGTTTGTTAAAAATTATCGCAACATAATGTTAAAAGTTGTATCAGCAAATAAAAGGTATTTTATTCTCTTTATGATGTGGTTCTAACTGTTTAAATTCTTTATTCTTTATTAGTAAATATTTTATTGTATATAAGCACCCTAGCAGCAATTAATATTATAATTAAAATTATTTTATCTATGCAGTATTATATATGATGAAATTGATAACATAAAATTACTAAAAATAAATTATGATAAATATAAAGAAATGGTGTTGGAAAAATTATGTAAAATTAAAAATAGTAATAATGAAGTAATAATAATAATAATGAAATATAAATAATCAATTGACTTTAGATAAGGATGAGTGGGTCAGAAAAATTATTGAAAAGTTTAAAGTTTTTGATTTTAAATTGTACCGCTACATATATTACATATTGATAATAGTAATTTAGTTTTAATGGATTGATTGAGAAAATAAATACATTCTCCAATTTTTAATTCTGTAATGTTTATTAAATGTATTTCAATAAAAACATCTGAAGATGGAATGGCAATGGCAAATACGCTTGTTTAAGTTTTTCAAATTAAAAAGATTATAACAGTACTTATATTTTAATTGTGCTTTATTCTCTTTGACATTGTTCTTCAGTGATATGTATCATTATTTAATAGCAAATTACTGCTTATTGTTGAATGAATGTTGGCATATAATACTGTGATTGATTGACTTAAGACGAGTTTGCTGTAACCTATGTTAAAATTTCTTTGAAATTGCAGTCTTGAATGCCTAGATAAGTTTATATGATTGTTAGTTATCATTATTGTCAGGTATTAATATTGAATAGAAACCTTCTTGCATATAAATTAATGTATTTTTAATGTGAGTTTTAGTACAGGGAGAAAGATTTCATTCGGGTTTGTTGTAGCATTTCGAAACTGTTAATATTTAAATAAAAATAAATATTTTATTTATCGGTAAATTTATTTATAGTCTAATATTCTTCTGTAACGATCTGTTGCAGGACAGATAGTGCTAATGAGCGTGATTGAAACAGTGCATCGGCAGCCTGCGAGCGATGCGGCGAGCAATGGAAGACCGGTGGTACTTCACGAGAGAGCAGCTTAACAACACGCCCAGTATCAGATGCGGTTACAGTGCAGACAGGGAACTTTCCTGCCGGCAACAAGCTGCAAACTTCATACAGGATATGGGCCAACGTTTACAAGTAACGCAGCTGTGTATAAATACTGCTATCGTGTATATGCATCGGTTCTATATGTTCCATTCGTTCACGCAGTTTCATCGCACGGCAATATCTTCTGCAGCTCTATTTTTAGCGGCTAAAGTGGAAGAGCAACCCAGAAAATTAGAGCATGTTATAAAAGTTGCCTACATGTGTTTGCACAGGGAACAGTCGCATCTCGATACCAAATCTGAGCAGTATTTGGAGTTGGCTCAAGATTTGGTGGTCAATGAGAATGTTTTGTTGCAGACTTTGGGATTCGATGTCGCCATAGATCATCCGCATACTCATGTAGTACAGTGCTGTCGTCTAGTGAAAGCCAGTAAAGATCTGGCTCAGACTTCTTATTTTATGGCATCGAATAGTCTACATTTAACTACGATGTGTTTACAGTATAAGCCTACTTTAGTCGCTTGTTTTTGTATACATCTAGCGATTAAGTGGTCTAACTGGCAGATACCAGAAAGCAGTGAAGGTAGACCGTGGTTTTGGTACGTTGATCAAACTGTGACTCAGGAAGCTTTGGAACAGCTGACCGCAGAATTTTTAGTTATATTTGATAAGTGCCCATCCAGATTAAAAAGAAAAATTATGGCCATGTCCGCTAATCAAAATCCTTCATTACTTTCTAATTATACGAGTAGTTTGGAGCCTGATAAAAAGCAAAAGCTAGATGGCAGCATTAGCAATACTAGTAGTTGCAGTAGTTCGATGCAGCCCTCTACATCCGGTTTGAATCAACAACGTGCACACGTTCACCCTGTGGTTGCGGTTGATGAATCAAAACAAAAATTACAAGATCCAATAACAGTACCGCCTAGAACGCAACATAATTACAAAAATTTAAATCCTTCTAATCTGCACGGGCATCAGCATAGCCATAGTCACGGTCATAGTCATAGGAATCAGAAGAGTCACGGGCATATGCAACCTAATGCATCATCTGTTCCTCCCAAGAAGAATATTAACCGTCCTCCAGATTGTATGTTTCCTCCTCCGATTCGGATTTCTGATCACAATCGACAAGTAAAGACTGAACAACAGCATTATAAGCAGCAAATGGGCGGTCACAGTATGAGTTCGGATATGAAACAGCAACAGCAGCAAATGGTGCAGCCGTCGTTCATTCCAAACCTACATCACCCGCCTCCTCCGATACCGTCATCAGTTCCTCATTCTCAAAAGAAACCATACGAAGTGCCTGTACAACAACCACCACCACCACCTCTTCCGCCACAACCGCCTGCAACCCCACCACCACCGCCTCCACCACCACCCTTACAGCCTCCACCACCCCCTCTTCCGCCATCTGGATCCTCAAATAGGCATCAAGACCTAAGTATGAGTAACAGTGGCTACAATAATATTATTAAACAAGAGATGACAGAACAAAATCATCGTTATGATAGTAACAGCGGATCCGTGACGACGAATGTATTAGGACCTGTTATAAAACAAGAGCCGAATCATAATGTTAATGTTTCAGGAGCCACTTTTAAACAAGAGTCGATGTCTGTTTTATCGAATCGATTAAATATTGAATCGAATCATAATAGATACATTAATGATAACCTATTATTGAATGCAAGTAATAGTAATATGAGTAGTTGTAGTAGTAGTAGTAGTAGTAATAGTAATAATAATAATAATAATAATAGTAATAGTAATCTATTTAATGTTAATGTTAAACAAGAACCGATATCTTCATCTTCAATGGAACAAAATCATCATCAACATCATCATACGCATCATCGCAATTACGATAGTGTAAATTACAATAGTAATAGCAACAATAATTATAATACCAATAATGGTGGTGTAAGTGGTTCCAACAGTCAGATAACAGTTAAACAGGAGAAACAAGAATATCTACAACCACAACAGCACAGTGCGGAACAGAATCACCATAGATATGATAATAACAGCAGCAGCAGTATAGATTTTATTAAGAAATCACCTGTGTTCGAACAGAACAGTCATTCTCAGCAAACACAAAAAGTAAATGAAAGTCGTAATCTTATCGAAAATGTCAACATTAAAAAGGAGCCGCAGGCTATGTCATACAATAACAACAACAACAATGCAGTATCATCTAATTATGAACACGGAAGAGTTGCCTCCTCAAAACAACTGCAACAAACACAGCCTCATATATCTAACAAGAATTCTTTGAGCGTATTGCCCACTGCAGTAACAGCAACAAGAAACGTTAAAGCTCCATCAATATTCTCTCCTGAAAAAGATCCACCTCCTTCGCAGCAGCACGGTGCCAGTAACAATCCTAACCCTCATCACGGTACGCAACAGTCTTCAAATCCGCCGCATGTAGGAAATTCAAATAAATTAAAACGTAAAAGAGTAAGCAGTTCCGGTTCTGAAAATGAAATGATGGTTCCATTGATTAAAAAATTACAACAGGACGAAATCGCTCGTTATGAAGATCCTGGTAGAACTCATGCACCTTTAAAATTACACTTTGATAAAAGTAATTCTTCACAGGCGGTCGTCGCTAATTCATCAAATAGTGATACTTGGAATTTAGAAGGTTCTGATGTTAATAGTAATGCTGTTGAGCAAGAATTAGTAAATAAGCCTTCATCTTCGTCCGCAAATCATTCGATTGAAACCGTTGAGTTGGGCGCGAATATTGAAATACCTGGTAATATTAACGACAAAAAACATAAAGAAGGTAGAGAACACAAAAAGAAAAAGAAGCATAAAGAACATAAAGAGCACAAAGATAGAGAGAGACATAAACATAAAGAAAAACATAAAAGTAAAGATAAACATAGAGACTCTGTTAAAAGCTCCGATGCGGTTGCAATTCAGATAGAATCGGCCGGTGGTTCTGTTTCGAGATCCGTCAATTCCCCTGCTTCTAATTCTAGTCCAGTCGAAAGATCGAGTTTGAAAATTAAAATTCCTAAAGAGAGATTAGTCCAAGCTATGCCGGGTCTTAAAGTAAAGTTTAGTAAAGAATTGTTGCAGGGTATAGGTAAAAATAATCAAGATGTGATAAATGCGCATAGTAGCGGAGGATCAGCTCATCATAGAACTGTAGTTAAAGTATCTACTGCTGCTACAAGACACCATGATTCAACTCGTTAATTTCTGCTGCTGGTTCAGCCTTACTTTAATCGGGTAAGTAAGTATATATTTTAATATTACGTTAGCACTCATAGGTATTTAATTTAATGTTTGTGTTTATTGTAATATATTGTTGTTTCTGGTATTAAGCCCATAGATATCCTTGCTGCTAAGCACCAATTACATTATGATGCTAAGAATGTAGGTCAACTTACCTATAAAAAAGAAATAGATGACTAGGGTTTCCATTTATGGCAGGTCAGATGGACAAAATTGCCCAATGCCATTGCACGCATGGAATCTTTCCTGATGTGAGAAGTATGCAAGCAGTTAGGTGGATTTGCTCCGATCGACATATTACACAGTTTCTTTCTGGACATGGTGCTTTTCGAGATAGATTGGCCAGATTTGGTTTGATTAATTTGCTTGTGTTTAGAGTGTAAGGTCGCTGATGACGTGTGCCATGTTTTCTTATATGTTTGCTCAAAGTACAAAGCTGAACATACTGGCATAGCCGGATAGTTTGAGATCGATTGCAGTTTGATCTGCAAGTTAATTGGAAAACTGAAACTAGCAAGTTAATTGCTAGTTTCCTTACATTCTTAGTCCTGTGAAGGATGGCTGAGGTGGTCTGATGCTGTTTTAGATGTATAGATAGAATAGCAACCTGGGTGGCTAGGGGCCTGCCTAGGTTCTTATTTCATCAAGATAGACATTTTGGTGTTGACCATAATTAGCTTAGTTATTATTATGAAGATGAGATGGATTTGTGGAAAACACTGATGGAACTGCAGTGTGGAAGGGTGTAGGCATTGTCCTCACTCCTGAAAGCAGACCAGAGCCGAGAGAGATATGGTATGTTTTCATTAGATGTTATTAAATTTGAGAATCACTTGTTTGTCAGTATGAGGATAGTATTTTTTTTTATTTAACAGTCGAGTAATGGTGTAGTGCATAATCTAATTATTTTTAAAGATTAATTTAGTTAGTTTTTATTTCTATTAATATTTTTCACTTGAGGATTAGGTATACTTGATATTCATCATCCTCTGATATATTTTGTTGCTCTAAAAGTAAAGCTCGGGGGGTGGGGGGGTGAGTTCAAAGGCAGCTCCTTCAAATCACTCTATTTACATTTTATAAATCCAGGAATCTTTAGCACAGACTATGTATCATTTGTTCTATAACCTGGAAAAATAGAGATGAAAGGAAAAACTATTGGAGGTAAGAAAGTACAGTCTTATCTGTGGAGGAACCGTGGCACCAAACAACACTACCAATATATATTTCAACAATATTTATTTTTCTTTGATAGAGACCATTTTAAAACAGGCTTTGTAGGGCTTCTAATGGAACCTGTACGTGCATCTTACTTCATCTAATGTTTAATAAAATCATAAACGCTTTTAGATAGCGTTTATGTTTTTACTGTAAAAATCAGTCATCATAACTCACATTATTTAAAGTTAAAAAACTTCATGTAATGGAACTGAAAAGGATTGCGGTTAATCATCATATTATCTAGTCTCAACAGATGAATTGACTTTTTTCAGCGTGACAGTGTAAAAGTGTTATTAAACAATGAACTGCTCGTTTGTTTGATAGGTGTTGTAATGAATATTTGGATTAGTCACCGACATTGTCAAATTCAATTGATTGTGATTTTTTTTGTTGGGCTGTTTGAAGGAATGTGTGCATTCCTATGCTGACGAGAACTTAATGCAGAAATTCCTTCCATCCTGAAGATTTTTTTTGTCTTATTCATCATTTACGAAATTACTATTGATGTTTGGATACAAATAGACTTGAGGTTTCAGTAATCGTAATTATCTCTTTTTTATTATTATGAGAAAATTTTAATTTATAAATGTTTATAATTTTTTATTTTGAATGTATAATTATTATTGTTTTGCTGCAAAAATGATTTTCTAAGAACTACTGAAAAACTGGACTCATGTATTTTGAATGGTTGCTGATTTTTCATAGTAAAAAAAAAAAAATTAATGTTTTAAACACTATGTTTTGTAATTGTTTAATTGTCGATGCAAAATTTAAGTCGATTAAACTCGTAGACCTCTTTTCGTTGAATTCTATACATTAATAAATACTCTGCTATCTCCATTCTGGAGGATTAGCATCTCTGCTTTTTAATACGGAAGGTTCTGGATCTAATGCCAGAAAAATATCACGTAGCATTTTTCCATCCATTATTTTTTCTTTTACATAAGCCTTAAACTTAAATTAGGCATAAAAAATATTAAGTACAGATATGTGTAGTAAATGTACAATGATATACGATATCTTTATTATTTATTTAGAGGCACCCACCATAGGCTATTCCGGTAGCCCGCTACACCTGCAATTCCTAGGCCATAGCCTTTACCTACAGCCCTCAACCATCCTTGAAACTTTTCGTGTTTTAGCACTTGTCGGGCAAGATGTCCTCCCCTCAGCCATCCTCGGAAAAACCTCCGGCCTCATCGGGAAACAGCAGGGCACGAGAATGCAGGGTTGGTCGCAGTCCTTCGGCGTACACAGCCATCCTTGCAGCGTTAAGAGCTTAATACCGATTGTTTACGTGATATACAGCGTACATTTTCATCCTGTGACTCCGACATCTTTTAGTTGCTTTGTGTCAAATTGTGAGCTTGATCATAAAATTTCTTTGGAAGACTGGAAAAATTTGTGAAAAAAAAATGAAAAGAAAGACTAACTGTTGTTGCCTCCTTCCAAGTATATTAATCACTGGATTACTGAATTTGCTATTGGAAACACTATCGCGTTTAAATTGATTTAAATCCATTTTTTAATTTTTTTTTCCCATTATTTTTATTATATTTCATTGGGACGATTTAATTCAAAATCATTTTGTTATAATAATAATTGGTGACGTTATAATTCAGTTTTCTGTATTGTTTTTTGTTGGATCAAATGTCGAAAATTGTCTTTTCATCATTCTCAGATTATTATTATTTTTTTTTTTCTATATTTTCTTCTTTAGTAAAATCTGACCAACTCATCAGTTGCTTAGGTTTTATTATAGTACAGTTTTGTAAATCTTTGTTAATAGATATTTTATATTTAACCCGTTATTAACAAACGAATAATTTTTTTTTTTTTTTTTTTCAGGATTAAATTGAAGCAAATTGGGTGGAAAAAATGCTTGCAGTTCTATTTTTTATTCAATTATAAAAATACTGTTAATAAAAATATACATCATTGTATTCTCAGAGTGTTAAAAGTCTCTGAATAATAAAGTCTGTTGATACGTTCAGAAAACAACTCTTATCTTACAATAATATTACTTTTATTTATTATTATTATTTTTTTTTTTTTTTTTTTTTTTTTTTTTTGTTTTCTTCTTTCTTTTCTTTTTTTTTTGTTGTTTTTACTTTGTCTTTCTTTTCTTTTAAAACAACAAAAAAAAAAAAAAAAAAACCAGACTCGTAATATTAACTGATATTATAATATAATATATATATATATATTATAAATCAAAACAGAAAAGAAAACAGGAAAAATAAACTTTAATACTGTGTGGTCACTAAGCAAATATTATCAGTTCTTTGTACTCGATGAATGTGTCTATTCATTTCTGTTGTAATATACTAATGTTTGTAATGTATAATTTTAGTATCTTCAATAATATTTCTGATACCATATATACTATATGTATAAAAAGATCGTATGAAATATACATATATATATGAATATACGTATTCATGTACGCATTCGTAACGAGCAGCACATACACTCATGCGCTTATTGTTTGTGTTCAGTAGATTGATGAATGCGATTTGTTTTTCATTTTTTTTTTTTTTTTTTTTTTTTTTTTTTTAAATAAAAAGCTAATAACTTAAAAATAATTAAGGTTGTTTGTAATATTGTTATTTACTTACTGTATCATCAGTGTTTTAAAGATACTTTTTATTATTTGTGGGTTTTTTTTTTTTTTTCTTACGTAATTGAACATGTTCACTCTGCTCATGTGTTATATATATCTACATCATTCCGACTTGTTTTGTTTTGTATGATATTTTATATAGATTCTTTCACTACTGTATAATATAAAAAGTAAAATGAATTTAAAAGCTCTATAAGTTATTCTATAGCATGCTCATAAAAAAAAAAAAAAAAAAAAAAAAAAAAAAAAAACAGTTTTTGTTTTTTTTTTTTTTGAAGTTTAATATCTTAAGAATTATATTAGAGAATAAATATTAAGTTTTATATAAAATTAAACCATGTTTTTTTCTGTTAATGTTTCAAGTTACTATTTATTTGAAGAAAATTTATAAGGAGTATGGTAAATTATAGATAAAATAGATCCTGTTATTATTTACTTGCCAGGTAGTACAGCAGAAATTTATATGCATAGAGATTTATATGGATTATTAAAAAAAAATATATAAATAAATAACAGTAGAATTTTTCAGTCGTGTTAGTTAAAAAAGGTTTTTATAATGATTTCAATACGGTGGTTATTTTAATGAAATTTTTTATTTAGCTTTTTTAGTAAAGATAATAAATTTTAGTATTTTTTTTACTATATTATGTATTTCATAGTTTTCATAAATATGAACTGTATAATTTTAATTTACATCAGGATAAGATAAAAGGTTCGTCAAGAAAAGAAAAATTCTATTAAAACTGCCGATAATCTCTTCTTTTTCTAAACAATCTCTAAGACTTAAGGCATATTATTAATGAAAATGCTTCTGTTTTTATAACTATTTTACTATTTGGATTTTTATTGAAATTATGCTTGGATAATATCGGTGCTGTTAAAACAATGAGTAAAAATGAAAAAAAAAAAATGTTTTTTTTTTTTTTTTTACTGAGAGTTGAAATTTCAGTTTAAAAAACTTTACTTAAATAATTTTTCATGCTCAAAACTATTTTCTTGTATATTTTTATATGCGTATTGTATTATATAATGTCATAATTTATAGAACGTTATTGAAATTCCATTACTTGGAAAATACAAAGAAATTTTGATATTTTTTTTTTTTTTTTGTATTTAATTTGCCATTATTTCTATAAGATTTCTTCAAATAAATTGAAACTTAAATTATTTATATATATATATATGATTTTTAGTTTTTGATTATTTTTCCCCCCACTGATTATATCTTATAACTATTCAAAAATAAGGTTTTTATTTTAAAACAAGTATTGTAGCTTTTTGTTTGTTTTTTTTTTGTGATTATGAAGTTTTTGCTCCTTTATTCTGTTGTCTGTGTTCATTTATGTTCTTCGTGAGTAGTAATATAATTTAAATACAATATTATTTCCCTTTACAATATGATGATACAGTTTTTTTTTTTTTTTTTTTTTTTTTTTTTAAATATGAACTTTTTGGGGTTTACAAATTATTGAAGGATTTTATTTATTGTTAAATGTAATTACTTTTTTTTTTTTTTTTTACTTATAAAAAAGTATATAAAAACCAATTAAAAAATTTACATAATTATAAAAAAATTAAACAATAATTCATGATATGATGGGAGCAGCAGCATGTTGTAGGTATAATTATTAGTTTCAGTAGCGATGAATGTGTCGATCACTTGCATTATTTGTTGTCATTGTGTATTAAAATATAAAAATTTTTTTAATTTGTAATGATTTTTAATTTAATGTAAGGTTAACTTATCCGTGTTATGAAACTGTTCTGAATTTTTAGGTTTTGTTTTGATGTAAACTTAATTGTCAGTTGTTATTATTTTTGTATTTTATTATCGATGAACGGTGAATGCAGTACGAATGATTATTATTATTATAGTAAATTAACGTAAATAGAATCCATTGTGTTGATAAACGAATTTTCTTGTTAATAATTTTCACTTTTTACCACAATATAATGAAATGAATTTGTATAAAAGTTTTTTGCAATCAAATTGGTTTTTTGCAATATGCGACGTTCAGTATAATTTTAAAACGACTAAGTAAATAATTGTATTCTATAATTATTAGTTTAAAACGTAGTCGTTAAATTTAATTATTTCACCTAAAAGTTTACAGAGAAATTTAATTTTTTTATTTTACAAAATGTAATTCGATAGGGTAAACCCCCATTTACGTGTAAAACAGTAGCAGATGAATGTTGTTTTGTATGAGTTAGAACTTTGTTTAAATAAAATAATAGTGTGAGCCAACGCCTAAGAAAAATAATTTTATTCAAAGTTTTATATCTATAACTATTATTTATATAAAATGTCGTAATTACTGATAC
>JAAAKQ030368469.1:10646-25703 GCA_010016005.3 Zanna intricata
TAATTTTCTGGGTGCTAAACAATTTTCATGTTTCATGGGCAGTATATAAGCATGTCTAACTTTTATTAATTATTTTATATAACAATTTAACAAAATTACTGTTAACTCTTTATATGGAGAACTTTGGCTTCTACATATTACTACTTAGCAGAAAATTTAAGTGGAAAATTATAGTATGAAAGTAGAAAGTAAAATAATTATGTATATAAAATTATATATAGGGGATCCATGGTAACCTATCATTCTACAAATAAGCAATGATAATCAATCAATGATTGATTAAAATTAACCAATTTTAATCAAATGTAAATGACATAAATAACCTAAATTTAAAAATATTCTTCTTCAAAATTCACAAAAAGTCGTTAATGAAGTATAAATACATCAAACAAAACAATAACTAAAGAAAAGGTAAAAAAAGAAGTTTAGTATTTCCCACTTTTGATTAATATTTTCAAACAAATTACCAAAGTGATAGACTAATGTTATTGAGTCATCCAGTAAACACAAGCATATGACTTAAAGTCCAAAGACAACAAAAAATAAGTTTTTTTGCCCCTTCTCTTTTGTAGAAATCTGAATAAATAAAACATCATCAAAAAATATCTTAGCTACATGCCATTAATTTATCCAAAAGATTAACCTACCCTTTGAATAAAATTTAGAGATATGGAATCCATCTGTTTCCTTTACCAATTTAGACAATAATCAAATGTTATCAATGCATTAAAAAATTAAATCTTCTTTTCTTTATAACTGTTTCTAGGTCTTCTTGATTTTTTTTTTTGCTAGATCCCCTTGTTTGATTTCAGTCTGTATCCTCCCTTTGGTTTTTTGTAAGCTTTTTTAATGAGCTTCTTAAATCATGAGCAATTTTTTGACATTGGTAAGGTGTAACTTTTCAGCATCATAAAAAATTACTGCTCTTACTACAGTTGTATAATATTTTAATTTCATAAATGTTGAGAGAGAGAGAGAGATTCTTCTTACAACAAATCTAACAAACCTAAACATCTCCAGTTGTAATATTTTACTTTCAATTGTGCTTCATCTATTTGTGTCCTGTTTGTAATGATTTTTCCATTTCCATTAGTGCTAGTACTAACCTCAAGTTTAATAATATTTATTACTACATTATCATTAAGCAAAACATGTACATGAAGATACAATTGGCATAATATGACACCACATATGCCACTACATATTAATAAATTATTCCACCGCATGAACTATTAATTTATTTTTGTAGTAATTTGGTAGAAATTTGGCATGAAAGGAAAATGTATTGCGATCGGACTTAATAATTGTAACCAACTAACAGACAAGTCCCTTGCTAAATTCTGGGGTTTTTTTTTATCAATTCAATCTGCTTTATTATAGTCCAGAATTCATTTTATGATTTTAATTTTAATTTTTCATACACAATGTGGATGATGATTTGGACACTTAATCATTGAACTGAAATGCTAGAACTTAATTATGAAATCAAGCAATGATAAACATAAATATGTTGAAATGTTTCTTTAGTTACAAGAAAAAGTTAACGTTTAAAATATATTTTTATAAAAGGATTAGAATAATTATTCATTAATTAAAGAAAAAATTATTATATAAATTTTGAAAGGATTATGTTATGAGGCTCATCCTCAGAAATTCTTAGTAATGTGAGAAGACTACAACTAAAATAAAAGTTTACATAAAATTTGCATTTCATTTTTGAGATAAATAACAATGAATTTTTATCTCTTATATTTAAAATTTTATATACATTTTTCACTATTTAAACAAAATAAAATTTTTAACAAATTTTTATCTTAGTAAAATATATATACCAAAATATCAGATGATTCAAAAATTTTTATATGCTTTTAAAAGCATATAAAAATTCATTGAGGTAACATACAAATTCAGATGTGGTTTCGTTTTATAGAAAAACACAAGTTTGTCACCGAATATTCACTTTGATTCATATGGTTTGCATTTGTAATGTGACATACTTCCCCCTGAAGCCTATTTCATTCAGGAAGTAGCCAGTAAATCAAGTGTTACCTCTGCAGCTACATGTTAATTCGAAGTCCCTGCTCAACAAGATCAGCAAGCAAAGGCGGTACATAAACCCAATCATTAATGAAACCCCACAAGGAAAGATGGATCATGGTTAATTCTGGAGAGCGAGGTTTCCTTGCAATTGGGCCTTCATGACAAATCCACCAACCAGGGAATGGATAATCAATAAGATCTCAGGGTTCTAGGCGGTAGATTGGCAGTGTTCAACCTAGCTTTTAGTACTGGCACCTATCTTGTTCATCATCGTCTAACTGAGGAATTAGAAAATTTTGAAATATGTCCAAATAAATGATACTATTTACGGTTGCCTCCTGAAAGAAGTACGGGCCGTACAGTCTTTCTTTGCTTATGACACAAAAAACATTAACCTTGGGGTATCACGAACTTGAAGCAAAGTTTCATGAGGATTTTTGATACAAAATATACGGTAGTTATGGCTGTACACCTTGCCAGTGATGTGAAACGTTGGCTCTTCACTAGAAATTACATTGGCTAAAAATGTGTAGTTGTCTGCAATTCTATCCATCATATCTACACAAAACAGCAGCCAAGCAACATTGTCTCAAAAAAAGTTTGATGCAAAGAGTAAATTGTTCACCAGCTGGGAGGCTCCTGATCGTATTCTCTACGAAAATTACGTTGAACTACAGTTGCTGACTGCAGATTGAAACACATAGCGAGCACGTTCCGCACCAGTAAATGTATTCATGTTACCAACACTGGTGACTGCCTGATCGCCAATTTCAGAATTATTGAACTACGTGAATCAAAACTTCATGAATTTGCTATGAAATGAGACCTGAACCAAGTCTATAATTGTCCAAATAAATTTCTACGCGCCTTTAAAATTGCGAACTCCTTTTTGAATTTTACCCGGTAAAACAGATCAACTTTTCTACTTAAAAAAATATTTCGATCTTATTAAAATATACTTTTAAAGAGAATAATATTATAAGATTTATCTTATAAGGTATTGTATTATCTTATCTTGAGATAATTTATCTCATCATTGGGAATTTGGAAATCGGATTGTTGAAGACCTGTTGGTGGTGCTACATGTATTGCTGTGATCTTTTGAACTTGATTTTTCTACCTTTGTACATGATAGTGGGGATCAGCTTCACTTCGCACAAAGGTTGCTGGGATTTTACTGACTGAAACAAGATTCAGGGAACTGGAGTATTAATGAAACTGTTAAAATGAAATTATCGTATCTGACATAAAAACAAACCTATAAAAAAGGGAAAAGGTGAAAGTAAATTAATATTTCTTATAGGAAATATTTTTGGATAATGAAGAAGACTAAGAATGGATGAAGATATAAAAATTATAGAAGAGTATGAAAATTAAAAAGTTATCTATTTTTCAGAACAAATCAATAGAATCTTAGTGTGACGCCTCTGGATATGACCTGAATATTGATATGGAAATTAAAAATAAGCTTTAATCATATTTTTATGTAACTAAACGAATTTTATTTTTCATACTAAAAAAAAAAAAAAAACTGGTGGAGTAGTAGCGTCACAGCCTTTTATTCGGAAGTCTCGGGCTGAAAAGCAATCCATTTTTTATGTTATTAATCTACTTCCATTTACATATTCTCATGTGCAAAGGTTTATGTAGAATTAATTCATCATTAATATAAGAAATTACACTAACGAAAATTCGCAAATCAATAGAGGTTAAAAAACGAAAATTCGTTCAGTATTTACTGAGATATTGAGGTTTAAAAATTTAAATAATAAATAAAATCTTAATTGTTATTAATAACATTTTGGTATTGTTAAAGCTAAAATCATATACATCAACTTACAAAATGATTAAAAATATAAGATTAAATGATTTATAACTCTTTTATATTTTTATCCAATAGAAAAAACGTGAAATTTAACTGGACCGTACACGTGTATAAACCTTTTAAACAGAACAAATTTGAATTTTGAAAATCGGATCTCAGGGAAAGGATTTATATATATTTAAAGTTTTTAATAAAAAAAATTTTATTCAATTTTTTCTTCCTTGTAAGAAGTAAAAGGAAGTATTTTTATCGCGAAAAATTTCGGTTTTTAGATTTCAACGAAAAAATATACCTTTACCATTTCTGAATCCATTTTGACTAGTTTCGGCGTGACGTCTGTACGTACGTATTTCGCATAACACAAAAACGATTAGCGGTAAGATGTTGAAATTTTGGGTTTGAGACTGTTGTAACATTTAGTTGTGCACTTTCCTTTTGATTGCAATTGTCTGGACCAAGAGTGTTCAAAAAATCCCAAAATCAAAAAAAAAAATTGGATATTTTATCTTTTTTTAACTACAGTATAAGCCCTCACTAAGAGATTTTCAACGATATACCATAAATACTATTAATTTTCGTTTGTACCAGAGTTATAGCCAAATTAAATTTTGATTAATGAAATACTTGGATCTTACAAGTGGAAGGCAGATTGGCTCAAAGCCTTTTTTTACCTGTTCCTTTTTTTAACTTATCATTTTTCATTTTTTTCATTTTTTTTTATCTAAATACAATGATTTATTAATTAACTTCTGGTTATAAAAAAATTACAATAAATAATAATTCAATAATAACAATAAAAAAATATATATGAAAAAATTATCAGAAGTTTATAATGAAACACAATTTTATATATTTTCATTTTAAATAAATGTGTATATATAATTTAATAGGGATACAAGGAAATCAACCTTCCTTGTATTCCTATTGGGGTACTGATATGTGTTCCAATAGGATGTTTCAATTCTATAAAAAAAAATTGAAATTATAACTTTTTGGCGAGAAAATATTATTGAAATAAAATAAGAGTTGTAGTAAATTCTTAAAATATAATTAATAAACAAGGCAAAAATAAGATTCTACAGTATTATACTTCTTCTATAACCAGTCAAAAATTAGATTCAGATGTTAATGGCTAAAAAACTTGGTTATAACGGGATCACATTTGTATCAAGTGCCTATTACGAAACCCACGTTGTTATTGCCGAATCCAGAAGCTGCTAACTTCATTCTTATATTATGCAGAGTTGAACAGTGGATTGCTGTACAAAGCTATACGTACGAGCTATCCAATAGTTCCGATGAGAATAAAAATCAGTTCTGGTGCGCATGTGCCAACTGGTATAAAATTGCATACCCCCCCCCCACCGTTCTATTCTAGATCGTTAAGGAAGTTGGGCTAGCCGTCTTTCAGCGATAAAACTTCATTTATGACCTGGTGTTCGTCTTTTGTCATTTACACCACAAAAATTATTTTTTTCTTATAAATTTCATTCCTAGTAATTTGCGTTCTCTTATTTTTATATCGTGGCCCAAAAATCCCTTTCTATACAAAGAAATAAATATGCATTGTTTGTCATTAATTTATTTAACATTTTTCCAATCAAAAATTATTTTAAATTACAAGTGTTTTTGCTCCACTATCCATACATACTTTAATCGGCACCAAGAGCGTTTAGGTATTCTCTCCCATGTAGAATGATCTAAATCGTAAATACAGTCTCTTGCGCTAGTTTTTTGTTCATCAATAGTACTTGGTCGCAAAAAGGAATTTTTTTTTTTATATACGCACGTTGCACATACGATGAGGGCTGTGTTAGTTGAACCATCGCGCCGTGCACCATCGATCCTCTTAAAACATCGAAACTCAAAAAATCTAAAAATGGTTTTTATATATTTATCTGAAAAGTTTTTGCCCGACACATTTCCAGTAAAGAGTATTTGCGCCAATCTGGTTAATATATATATCGTTTTGTATAGTCGGAAATGGGGAAACTTTGCAATAAATTTTTCAACATTTTTAACTTTCTTCATTCCTTTTAAGGTCGAATTTCGAAAAATCTAGAAAGTGGTTCTTAAGTATTTGCAAGAAAATTACACTCACCTCTAATCAAGTTGATTATGTTCTTTTTTTACCAAGAAATAAAAAAAAATCGTCCGGCTTAAAAAAAATTATAAATCCATTTTAAACCTTTAAACTCGGAATTTCAAGAAATTATAAGAACTAGTTTTTAGATATTTACACGAAGATTACAAACATCAAAAATAAAATTGATATCTAAATTTTTTCCGAGAAATTAGAAGAAAAATAAATTTCATTGTTACTCAATTTTAAACCGTTAAACACGAAATTTTAAAGTATCCTTTCTTAGTGTCTACATACCCCAAAAGAAGAACAATATACAAATTTTCATCAGTTTATCTTTAGTTTTTGCTAAGCATTGATGCATCTGTCAATCAGGACAAATTGCTTTACAAATTTTATGTGCAGATTATCTACGTCCACTATTTAGAAGTGGAAGCTAGCTTATAAGTTTATTTCTTCTAATTTTATGAAGAAATTTTAAATTCAAATAACCTTTTCTACCGGTCATAATTAACTTAACATTTTTTTTTTTTTATAACTTTTAAAATTGTTATATTATGCTTTAGATTATTGTGTACTCGATACAATAGCAGTATTGTTAAATATTATGCCGTGGCATTAAAATTAAATTAAATGTATCAATTGTATATTGATGTAAACGGTATTATATAATTTATTTTGTCATGTTGTATACTAATTTTCAAAATAAATTTAAATCAAAGAATTATTACTGTTACAATAAGAGATGGTTAAGTAACGTGATAAAGATATGACTACCATTGTAATAATGGCGGTAGGAGTATTTTTTTTTTGTAGTTACCTCCCCAATTAAGTTTTATATGTTATATTTACTTCTACAGTACATCAACTGGACACGGGTCCAATTCCAAAAAAATTTATTTTGTGTATTATAGATAAAAAAATACAAGGATTTTTGTTTAAATTTTTTTATACTAATAACACATATTCATACAATTTACTACAGCAGGATTCGGTTACTCATAAAATAAATTACCGTTTAATGTATCGATAAAATTAGAACAAATGAAGCAAAGGAAACATATTTGATGTATTACAAATTATCAGTTTGCTTTTAATAATACAAAAAATGGCGAAGTATATATTTTCTGGAAAAAAAAACTCCTTACACTTTTATCACTGATAATATGAAATGAGTTTATTCTGCGACGAGATAGTGCAATTTTCCTAGATAGAAAATTCATTAAAGTGAAACCTTCACTTCAATTTGTAAAAGAACCATTAACTAACGTTTTCAGTAATTATTAGTGACCCCATAAAGGGCTTAAACTTTGTTATTCACTGTATTATACATAGCCTTAGCTTTGCAATTATTGGCAAGAATATACAATGACAGTATTTGCAAAAAACATAACTTTTTTTTTAAATATATTTTTTTAAATTTTTAAATAAAAGTGAAAATGCATCATTAAACAAAATATAAGAAAATTTGCTCAAACATTTTTCTAGTTCAATAGAAGAAACTAATTTAAAAAATAAATAAATAAAAAAAAATAATTTCAGATAAATCTAAAAAATATAATGCAACACTAATTTAAGTATTCTTATGTATAGAGTTGCAGATCCAATAAAAGGAGTAAGGTGATCCAATTGAATATTATTGTAAGTTTGTGTAAAAAATCGATAAAAGAAGATGTAAACAGAAGCAACGGCCGGCCGTTGCTTCTGTTTACATCTTCTGTTATATGATATGAGCGATCCAAACAGCTGATTATGAAGAAGGCCGCACCATACAGTAAACTAAATCGGTTTTGAAAATTGTCTTTCCCCGTTTCATGAGGATTTACTAATGTTCTTGTATGCTTAATGAGTAAGTTGTTGATACAATCTCGAGTGCAAATTGCCTTGGCGGTAAAATAAACATATTTGTAGAGTTGCCGATTTGTATTCCACCAGTTGCGAACTACGAGCGAAGCGGACCATCTCCTGGGTGTAGATGTTTAACTAGCTGTTTATAAGGATACAATTTGTTTTGTTTAAATTTCTCCAAAACATCGTTCGAAACTCTTATCCGCTTAGAAAGAAGTGTACTCACACTTGAACGATAAAAACTTCTTTTTTTGGTAATTTGATGCATTTATAATTCCATATTAATCTACATAAGTAGTAATTTTTTCCTTTTTAATTTTTAAAATTCTATAAAATACTTTTTAAGATAATAAAATTTTTTAATCTCCAGACAAATGGCAATTTTATTTTAAATAAAGCTTGTGAATCCTAGTAAATTTTTAAAAATATTTATTTTACTAATTAGATGTATAATCATTAAATAATCCATATTAATGGAATTTTAACTGTTGCTTATTCAATTTTTTGTTTTACAGAATTATGCAATTTTTTAACCAATAAATAAAAAAAAAAATTGAATACATGTTAAAATACAAAAATTATTTATATGTAAAGGAAAAATATGTTAAATTGATTCTATGGAATATCGATAATACTCGTATGTATTCAGATATACATATATTTGCGCGCGTGCGTAGAATACACAACTTTTTGTATTGGACATTTATTATTTTGTTTTAAATTACCATATACGTTTTACACTACAATACAAAGCTTTCTTACAAAAGTTTTGAAAGTTGATAAATCTTAAAGTAACTAAATTAAATTATGTGCGTATTTTATGTGGATGTGTATTGGGTATACGTTGTTTTTATGAAAAGATGGTTCGTTCGATATTTGCATTTGTTAAAGTTAGCAAGAGCAGGCAGGAACTTGAATTTTGAACAGTATTGGAGGAGAGTTTTTGCTGCAGGGTTATGGCAAGTAGTTAAACATTATACCAGTGGTGGTTGCTAACTAAGTTTGGATAACTAGTTACCGTGATAAGCCAATTTATAGCTGCTGTTATACAAAAGCAAACAAAAATATATTATAACTTTTTTAACAAACCTTTCAATAAAATTAATACTTTAATTTTAATAAAACTGTACATATTTACAGAGCTAGTCTTGAGACTGTGTGTAATTGCCAACAATTTCATTCAAAACATACAAGCATACAGGTAAAATGTATCATCGTACACTTACAAACATTTTTTTTTTATTTTGGGATTTTTGGGAGTTTATTCTTTTGAATGTTTTACACTAAAGTTTACTTCCGAAAGTTTTACTCAAGTAAAACTTTAAACCTTTACCGAAAGTTTTACACAGGTAGATTTTATAAAAAATATATTAAAGCCAAAACAATACAATATATCAATCTAACTTGCAGTAAGAATAAATATGAGAAGGTTGTAAAAGACATTGTATGGTTCTATTTTTTTTTTTTTTCTGTTTAGCCTCCGGAACTAGCGTAAGGTATTATTTCAGAGGATGAATGAGGATGATATGTATGAATGTGAAGTGTAGTCTTGTACAATCTCAGGTCGAACACTCCTGAGAAGTGTGGTTAATTAAAACCCATCCACAAAAGAACCCCTGTATCCACGATCTAGTATTAAAATCCGTATAACAGTAACTATTTTTACTAGGATTTGAACTTTAGAACTCTCGATTTCAAAATGAGTTGATTTGCGATGTTGTGTTAACCACTAGACCAACCCGGTGGGCTTAAGTTAATTTCACATAAAATTAACCTGCGATTCCTCCTTATGCTTTGCTTTCCCATCCTTTGAAAAATTATTCTTATTTACCTTTATTGTGATCAAAATTCATTCTAAAATTGATGCAGATTTACAGCAATTTTCAAACGAACATTTTTTTCCATACTTATATAAAATAAATTTTCATATAAGGGTTTTCAATAAATAGTATTAAAAAACCCATGATAATTATTATATAAAACCAATTATTTATTATACAATATATTTATTATTATATAAGAAATAAAATGGTATAATAGAATAACATTTTTATGAGCCGCATCGGAGATGTTAATAGTTTTATTTTTTATATCCGTTGAACATTAAAAAAGGTAAAAATTTTAATTTTGACACCAATTTTTCCGTACTTCGTACAAGGAAGTATTGTAATTGTGAAAAATTTCGGTTTTCAGATTTTAACAAAAATATCCATTTTGACCATCACTGAATCCATTTTGACTAGTTTAGATGTGCGTTGATACGTAAATCCGTATGAACGTTTCTCACATAACTCAAAAACGATTAGCTGATGGATGCTGAAATTTTGGATTTAGGACTGTTGTAACACCTTGTTGTGTACTTCTCATTTTTATTAGACAACAAACGTCCAAAAAAAGCCCAAAATAAAAAAATGTTGAATTTTTTACTGCTCTGATGTAATCGGATCATTGCATTGCAGAAATAAGCCCTTATTGAGGGATTTTCAACGATATATCATAAGTGGTACTTATTTTCATTTGTACCAGAGTTATAGCCCAATCAAATTTAAATTAATAAAATATTTGATTCTTATCAGAAAAACCACGTCAGATCGAATCCGACTTCATTTCCTTTTTTTTCAACTATTTGTAATTTAAATATATTGGTTTATTAATAATTATTAGCCTCCGATTGTAAAAAGATTATATAATAAATAATAATTCAATTAAAAAATATGTATAATTTAATAGACGTTCAAGGAAGTCATGTGATGTCTAGATCAGATTTTTTCTCCTATATTATATTAATTTATTGGCAAACTTTAGAGGTAGCATCTATCTACTGTTCCTAATGGAATCCAATTTATATTAAAAGGATACTGTAAAATTTTAAGTTTAATATATATAAAATATTTTACATTTTCTCTGGATAACTGGATTAATTTAAAAAATCCGATAGATGAAAGTAAATAATAAGCATTTTTTAGATGTACATACTGGCATGCGCGGCCACACTCGCATACAACCATACTTCATTTTTTTAATTGCTTTTTTTTATTCCTTTTGCTATATAAAGTATTCACCGTTGCCGGTAACATAAATTAATAAAGAACATTTTTTAAAAGCGGAAACAATGCGTAAGAGTTTAATGAAATTTTAAATAGTAAGCATCTGATATAATAGAACTATCTGAAGTGTTTCTTAAGCGGAATTTATGAATATTTTTTCACGTGCTTTGGAATAATGAGTTTTCTAATTTTCTAATATAATCAGTATTATTATTTCTAGTGCTATTAGTTTATATCCATGGAAGAATGATAGCGTCTTTGCTTTTGCTCTGCATTAGAACGATTCAGGGATTGAAGCCTGTTCAGGAAAAGTATTTTTCAGAAGGAACAAAATTCATTATCATCTACCAACAGCTGTGATCAATTCTTTATCACTGAAAATTAAGTTTTTTAAAAAATTATCCTGCTCTAACCTATATCAGAATGACTACAGCAAAATGAATCGTTTCAAATTGTGAGTATAAATGGGTATAAAGTTGTTTTGATACCTGAATTTTGTAAGCAGTGACACGTAAAAATCTTTTTAACACTTTGTGAATAGTTGTTTTAGAAATGCCCAACTGTCTAGAGCACTCCCACACAGATCTCTTCGGGCTGCGCAAGAAACTTGTTTGTACTGCATCAATCGTTTCATCAGACACTGATGGCCGTTTTGGACGTGTTTGCTTGTTTCTTTCAGTTGTTTGCCCCATTGCCGAATGTTATTTTCAAGCGTAGGGTCTTCATTGTAAAGAAGAAGATGTGCATGCCTAACACGTGTAACTGACGCAAAAATAGCAAGGCACAACACAATTGAATTTTCTTCTGCACCGCAAACGTGATGACAAACGCGCACGTGCTGCTTGCGTGCATTGGAGTGTTTCTCTTTCATTTAACGTACAGTTACTCTCTACAATGCTTTTTTCTGAAGCTGTAACCATTTAAAACCCCACTATTAATTTACGGGCACACTATATGTAACAATATTCTAGGAATTGAATTAAGATCCTTCTGTTTTTGCCAGTTCCTTTAGAAAATTAAATCCTGAGACTCTTTAAATGTTATATGGTTAGTTTATTAAATACAAATTTATAATTTATGTCCTTTCTTTTTACGTAATTCATCATGAATCATTCCTAAAAAGTCGCATGATTGCAATTAGTAAATTCACAAATTAGAATAATTCTTCGATTATAATTTAAAATTTTTTTTTAAATTTAATTTGTAATTTAATATTTTTTTTAGTTTTTTGCTAAAAATGTAATCAATTTATTTTGTTTTATTTTTCTTTAGATAAACTAAAATTATCAGTTAAAATGTTTTTAACATGATTCATAAAGAGTACCATATCAATTACAAACAAATGTTATATTTTCCCTTTCATGTTATTTATTGAAACTAGCAAATTTTAGCTTTTATACTTAATTTACCATCTGAGTAGTAAATGTATCTGAATATTATAAAGCAATCGATCCAAATAGCTGTTAGTCTTGGAAAAAAACTGCAGTGATTAATTACTTTTACTTCTTTTTTTTTTTATTTATTTTTTAAAGTTATTTATCTCATTAGGAAGAAAACCTTTTGAAGTTTTAATATCGGAAAGCTTAAAAAAGAATTCTTATTTTTTATTATGGTTTTAAAGGATTAAAAAAATTTATTTTATAAGCTCTCCTCTTTTACTGAGTTTTTAATTTATAAAAAGTTTTATACAGTGATTTTTTTATTTAATTTAAAATTATAATAAAATATCATTTGCTGATAAAAATAATAAAATTGCATTAACTAACTTACTTGTATATTGTTTTTATTTACTTACACGAAATAAAGGAAGTATTGTGATCATGAAAAATTTCAGGTTTCAGATTTCAACGAACATATGCAATTTTTACCATCCCTGAATCCATTTTGACTACTTTCGGCGGGACATCTTTACGTACATACGTATGTACGTATCTCGCATAACTCAGAAACGATTAGGGGTAGGATATTAAAATTTTGAATTTAGGACTGTTATAACGTCTAGTTGTGCACCTCCCCTTTTGGATGCAATCAATTGAACCGAAAATGTCCAGAAAAGTCTAAATTCAAAAAAAAATTTGATTTTGAACTTTTTCTTAACTGAAGTAATAAGCCTTCACTGAGAGCTTTTCAACGATATATCTATCATAAATGTTACTTATTTTCATAGGTTCCAGAGTTGTAGCCAAATAAAATTTTAATTAATGAAATATTTGGATCTTACGAGGGGAAGACACATCATTTCCATTTACACCTATCGCTGTTTTTTTTAACTTTGTTTTAAAATTTAAATATATTGATTTATCAACCTCTGATTAAAACAATTCTTACGATAAATAATAATTCAATAATAACATTAAAAAATTTTAATTGATCATAAGTTATTAATGAAATAAAATTTTACGTACTTATCATTTAAAAAAAAAATTAATAGGTATATGAAATTTAATTGGCAAAGGAAGTGACGTGGTGCCCAAATCAGATTTTATCTCAAGGTGCGTAACTTAGTTTATTTCATAGTTTTTAATAATTTTCATAAATGTTATATTTTAATATTTATTTATTAGTTTAACACATTTTGTATGTAATTGGTTTTAATATACATTTTATGTTAAACGTTTTCCTAGAGATATTTTTTTTTTTATAATGAATTATTTACAAAATAAATAAGTGTTTATACTTTTAACATACATATCTTTGTAATTATTTACAGTAATGCATGTAAAGCACATAAGATACAAGTGACTTTACATCAACAAAGTTTTTTAATGGGAATAACAAATATTTACTTTTTAGCTAGTAATTTCAGTAATTTGATATGCTGATGTGCAATAAATATTTGCCATTTAAGGAGTTTCCATCTTTGCCTTCCATCATTTGGAAATGTAGGGATTCAATCTATGGCCGTGAAAATAAATAAAACTTTCTTTCTTCTCTTTGATTCTATTGACAGGTATCAAGAAACAGCATTCTTCATGATGATCTGTCTTGGAATTTTTCTTTTAAATCCATATCCTTGTCTCCCCTTAAAAATCATCCAGCATTCCGATCCTCCCCCTTCTTCTTCTTCCCTCACAATCACAGTCTTTCCTTTTATTATTACTTACTTCCTAAATAAAGTCATATCTTAAGATCTGGCCTATGTAATTAGCTTTTCTTCTTTGTATTGTCTTCATGAAATTCCTGGTTTTACATACATTCGTCAGTATCTAAACATTAATAACTCTTTCTCGCCAGTTGTTATTTAGTATTTTCCTCCTTAAATACATTTCAAAACTTTCCAGATATCGAGTTTCTCTTTTCTTTATGCTGTTAGTTTCTGTGCTATATAATCTACGCTCCAAATAAAACATCTTGCAAATCTCTTCCCCAGATCAATAAATACTTTTCATTGTAAGCAGATTTCTAACCATGCTGAAAGCCAATTTACCAATTGCAATTTTGCTTGTAATTTCCTTAGTGAAACTTCCATCAAACTTTATTGTGCTTCCAAGTTATTTAAAACTAACAATCAATTCCAATTGCTTCTCCTCAATAGTAATCTTTGTTACACAATATTCCCCTGATATTCTCATTTCTTTAGATTTATCAGCGTTTATTCTCATTCTATATTTTTCTCTATCCTTGCTTATTCTATCCATCATTTACTGTAGCTTCTCAGCCATTATTAAAACTGTCTTTTATTATTTTATTGGGTTTATTTTTTCTCCTCTTACTCTCAAATCAACATCATCTTCTAAATCTTCCAAAGCTTTCTCAATTAGTCGGTTTTTGTAAACGTTAAAAAGGATTAATTACAAGAAGTATCTATGTCTAACTCATCTTCCCATCTTTACTTCTTTTATTTTTTTCTCCTTATATTCAAATCTGTATCACCCTTTTCCTAAGTATAACTCCTTAATAAGTATTCTATTCCTCCAATCTAATACTATTTCTCTCAAAATGTTGTTAAGTTTATCCCATTTAATCGTATTGAAGGCTTTCTCCCAGTCAGTGAAACATATTTCGAGGGTAAGTTAATATTTATCCTCAATTTAGTTATATTCTTGTTTATGTTGGTAGTACTGTCGTTTTGCGTCGATGACGCATGTTTGTTTATTTTTTTTATGTCTATGCAAGATGCAAGCTGCTACGATAGTTTCGTTATAGCTGTTGTGCTGTTAATCATGGCTGCTCCGCTTTCTATTTGCACCAAAGTAGAGCAACGTTCAGTGGCT
>JAAAKQ030368580.1:0-12082 GCA_010016005.3 Zanna intricata
AAAAAAACTTTAGAGTAAAACAATTACAATTGAAGATGTGGGTTACTACAAAAACATTGTAATAATAATGAAAAAATAAGGTAAGTGTTGTCTCATTTTTTTTTTTTGATTTTTGTACTTGGGTGGATCAAGTTGATTTTTGTTTATACAAAATTTATATACACACAGTTTATCGCAAAGTTCTCCTAGGATTTTTTGTAACCTATTGCACTCATGAAAATAATGGAAAAAGTTCATATAAATATATGTCCGAAAGTGCTTCATTTGCAAGTTATAGCTAGTAAAAGATTTCAGCTACCCTGGTCAAATGAGGTCATACTGAAATTTTTAGGACTTTAATTTAGGAGGCAAAAGTAATGATTTGTTATAGTTTTTGACCTGAAAAATAGGATAAAGTAGGTCTCACAGCTGTATCTGCAATAGTTTGTTAAGAGATTTATGGTAAAGAAAAGTTAGAATAAAAAACCCTGTTTTTTATATCTCATATATAGTAACTTTGTTAAATGGGTAATAAACACATAAAACTTTCAGACAAAACTTATAGAGAATTTAATTCTCTAAATAAATGGAGCAAGATAAGTTGATTAAAACAAAGAAAAGTTAGAAAAATTAGTTAAATGGGGAAAAGGAAATACCTTTCCCAAATAGCAGGATTCCAAATCCCAAAACAATTAGCATGACTTGTCGCAATTTTTGGAAAGCAGGCTCTCTACCTAGCATTCATACTAGTTACAAGTGATCTATCTAGCATGACACTGGTTATTGATGAAATTATTATTGATATAGTCCAGACATCAATACAAGCATCCAGGCATCCTTTTTTAAACGGATTTGATTTTAAACAAGTTTTTCTTTATCATAAGCAACCAGTACAACTTCTACACCCAGGAGACAGTCTGCTTTGCTTGGAGTTCTGCAACTGGTGGAATACAAATCAACTATATAAGTATGTTTTCATTTTCTAACAAGGCAAATCTGTCTTGAGTTGACATCAACTTACCCATTAAGCATTCATGGGCAGAAGTAAATCCTAATGAAATGGTAGAAGGCAATTTTCAAAACCAATTTAGCGTCAATGTATAGTGCAGCTTTCTTCACAAACAGATGTTTGGATCACTTAAATTCTTAGGTTTACATGAACTTTCTTCAGAATTACTGCAGCTACTTGAGGATGTTCCTCTAGTGCCAAAACAAAGTTTACTTCCAACATTATGGCGCATCTCTCCACTTCTCTTGTTCTTTTTTCACTCACTTAAGTCATCATTTCTTTGAGAAATGAATTGGTTGTGGGAGTTCACATTCCTGTCCACCTAGATCGCTTGATTTTTGCATCAGGGAATGAATGAAAAATATTTAAACAAAAAAAAAATACATTCTCATGAGGAATTAATTGTCCTTGCATTATTGATGTGGCTGAGCAACAAGGAGAATTTTGTTTCTTTTAATAACAGTTATTTTCTTATATTTTTCATTATAATTTTTTTGGTATTTGTATATTTACTTGTTTTTATTCTATTTATTACCTATTATATATAATAATTATCCTTTGATTCCTGGACCAAAAATCCTGCTGTATTGGTAACCTCCACATAAGTGATTCTAGTTCTCATCTAAGGAAACATATTATTCCTGAATTTTACTCCAGATGATGGAGATGATGTTATGTTGTGAATGAACAAGAATGAGGGAAAACATAAGTAGTTGGCATTACTTTTAGCCATGTAGTGTTCAAAGTGTCACATTTAACCAGTCTTAATTTTTTATTGCACAGATAATAACTACCATCAGTTGATTTCTTCAGTACTTACAAGAACTGCAACCACATTTCAGGAATGATTTTTTAATCATTTCTATCCTTCAGACACCCATCTGTTTCTATAGCATCTGAAGTACACAACTATCTGCTTCTCTAAAGCCTTGACCAACAGTGTCACAATTGCTTAGAAGTAATTTTGTTTATTCCACTTGAATAAAATATATTTTCAATTTCTTTCTTATCAATATTTACAGTTATCTTGACCTAAGTGGTATTGTTAGTTTTTATTGCAATCAGCATTTATTCATTACATATAATTGTATACTTTTCCTCTTTTTATCAGATATATTAACTTTCAAATACATAAATTTATTTTGAGTATCTATTCTAAATAGCACATATTGTGATTATAAACTACAAGGCAAATCTATGGGAGCTGATTTGGGATTTTAATATAAAAAGATTTTTGTTCTGTTTCAAATTGTAATATTTTTGTCACATTTTAGTCAGTTTTATTTTGAATTAACATGAAATTTTTTTAATTTATATATATATTAATTCTTACATAATTAGATTATAAAATTTTGTTAAAGATTTTTATTTTTTAACTGGCAATATATAAAAGCTAATTTACAGTAAATCTAAAAGAGGTTTATTGTAAAAAAAAAAATTATATTCTTTAAAATACAATTTTTTGAGCTTTGCAATAATTTTCTGAGAAACTACTTCAGATATTGATTGTTTTGGGAATTGTTTTGTACAGATTTTAAGAAGATCAGGAAATGTAAATCCATAAAATCTGATTCTCATAATTATTAGTTTTGACTTCATTTTACCCTTGGATTAAAAATCAGGGAAAAATATTTTGTTAGCCATAACTTGAAAATAAAGCATTTCCAGGGATATTTATAGAGCCCACCTGGCTGGTCTGGTGGTTAACTTGTCAAATCAGCTGTTTTCAAAGACTACACTTATAAGGTTTTTATCTTAGTAAAGGTAGTTAGTTACTTCTGTATGAATTTGAATACTGGATCATGGATATCGGTGTTCTTTGATGGTTGGATTTCAATTAACCATACTTCTCAGAAATGGTTGACCTGAGACTGTACAATATATTTAATTAGTTATTTGTTTGTTAAATTCAGTATATTATTCATCTATGCATATGATTGGTAAATTGTTTATTTGTATTTATTTTATATTCATCAACAATCTTGATAGTTTATGAATGGTTTTATTAAGGTTTCCTCTAAAACATTTGTTTTGATTTTAATATTATTTATATCTCAATCTTTGTGTCTTTAACTAATCAATTTTGTTTGGTTTTTTCTTCATTATATAAAATAAAATAAATTTCTTTAATTTGTTTACTATGATATTGTTAAAAGATATTAGAGTTCAGATAAAATTGCTGACAATGAGAATTCCACAGTTAAGCCTTCATTTAAAATTTAATATGAATCTCAAAAATACACATATGTGCATTCACATATGTATTACACACCCTTTTAAATCTAAATAATGAGTAACCTAAACAGGCATCTGATTAATTGTGTATCATTGGTGAGCAGATGCCTGTGCCCTGGTTGTACTTAGACATTATTACTATTTTCTTTTATATGTACCTCATTTTTTATGGACATTCTTTTCAGTATTAAATTTTTATTTAATATTATAAAGTGCTTTTTTCTAAATGTACATTTTCATTTAAAATGAATTTTTCGAATAAATATATTTTTAATACGTTTACAATTTTGTAATGTAAATGTTTTTTTTTTTCCGGTAATGTAATTAATCCTTTTTCAATTTTCTCATTTAGTTATCTGGCACAAATGATAAAGAAATAGATTGAAGAAGGTAGATTTTATATATTCTTTTAGTAAGTAAAATTATGCAGGAGTATTATTATTTCACCTACTGGTGTGAGTGTGGTGTATACACATTGTTAAACATATACAGGATTCAAAAACCAGAGAATCACATATTATTTTTGTAGTTTATTGGCAACCATCATGGAAAATGGAAATCAGTGATCAGTTTTTCTACAACAGTTTGAAAAGATTAATAATACAGTTTCATTAAAATTGTATATACAAAATTATAAGAAAGTAATACTGGAATAAGTAAACCTGGTGAATTGATTGATTACTTAATAAATAATTTGAATTATTTACTTATGTTAATAAGATATATTGACTAAATTATTATTTTACAGAGGATTTAATATTTTACAGCCTGTGAATCAGAAAGGACAGCCAATTCCTAAAGTAGAAGGACAACCAGATACTACTATCCAGGAAAAGAATCAAAATACAAAAAAAGAATCTGGAGTGGAAACTGTTGATTCTTCAAAGAAAAGTAATGCAGCCCAGAAAAAACAAGTCCAGTCAAATATTCCAACTGTTGTAACACCTTCTCCTAAAATAACTCAACCTTCTAAGAAACAAGTATGATAAATGTTTTTCTTATTGTATATTTATTCAAAACAAATTTTTAAAATTATTGCTAGCTTTTCTTTGCAAATTGAAATTTGATGTTAGCATCAAGAGTCTTGTGGATATTAACAGTATTTCAATTACACATTCAGAATTCCATTATTCAGTTTAAAGAATACTTTTAAAATAAAAACTATTTTATTATGAGAAAATTGTTTGATATTAGGTTGTGTACTTATGAGTATATGCTATTTTTCTGTACTTAGTAAAATATTTATATCTCTGGTAAAAAGTTGTTTAATAAATTATCAATAAATAAGATAGACAATAAGGAATATAAAATATTATTTAAATTGATTGAGCAGTTGCAGGTCTACAAAGATAGAATATATTTTTTTTTTATTTGGTTGTTTGTTTCTAAACAAATTCATTATTTATCAGTTGTATAAATATTTAAAGTTTATAATAGAAAGGAATTTTATTGCGTACTGTAGTAAACTTGTTTTGTTTAAAGAAATAAAAATAGGTTTTGTATCATTATTATTATTGTAAAGTGGGGTAAATTTATTTGTTGCAGAGAAATTTGTTACTTAATTATCTAATAAAAAGCAAAAAATTATGTTAGAGAATAGTTTATATTTAAATAATTTGCTGACAAAGAAAGTTCTATAGTACGTAAAGTTATAATAGTAATTGAATTACATAATTGTAATTTGCATTTTGTTGATGAATGAAATTAATAAACAAACAAAAAGTAGATGTAATTTAATAAATAGAATGATCTGGAAGTACAACTGTCTGAAATTAAAAGGAATTTATTAGGATACTTAAAATTTGTAAAGGAGGACATAGAAAAATAAATACAAAAATGGAAGTCCAACTGATTCTTATAATTATTTAAAAATTAAAACTATCTGATCCAATCTTTTTAAAGGGCTAAAGTACAATAAGACTTCTTTTATGTAATTCAGGACGATTGGAAAAGGTTTTTATGTATAGTAAGTTAGTTTTATAACTGAGCCATTTACACATAGATCTCTACTGAGCTAAGTTACAGCAGATTAACATCATAAAAATTGTCTCCATATTTTATTCTTGACTATATAGTCATAATTAGTATTTTTAATAAACAATTTATTTCTTTTGTTGATTTAAATCAACTTTTATATTTCTTAAGTTCATTTTTCAGCATTATTGCAATATGCAATATGTATTTAGATGATACTTAACATATTAAAAGGTATGTTATCATCACAAAATTTACTTGAAAAATTATGAAATAGCATTTTTTAATTTCTATAGATAAATAGTCAGCAGTCATTCTTACTGGTTATATTGTATTAGTGCGTACATATTAATAAACATCTTTGGAGTTTGGTTCTATTAATAAATTATGGAAAGGCAGTTTAGACATTTAACATTTCTTTATGTACGTACACCATCATTACGCAAATTAGGATTAGAGCTTCCTACAGGCCTTAATTGAATTTAGGTTCACCAGATATTCTGAAACTTCCAGAATCTTATACTCATTCCTTTTATCTCATTATTGTTTTCTTAAGTAATAATATTTATTTGTAACTGAATCGTTATTGCAATTCAAATAAATGGAAGTAAGTTATATGCAGATAAAATGAGGTGGGTATGAGCTTAATAAAGTAAAAGTGATGTTTTGTTCTGATTTTAAGATAGTAGAGTTCTTTTTCATATCTTCATATCCATTCAGTAGCACATGTTAGAGTTGAAAAAAGTGTTTCATGATTTTAATTTTTATGGTAAAAAAGTATAATTTTTTTGCACTTTTTTGTAATCAAATTGCTTCACATAAGTAATATTTTTTCAGAGAAGAACAAGTAGCACAAAGGACGAGTCTAAGAACATAGTAAATAAGAAACCAGAAATAAAAAAAGCTGAACCCAGTAACCCAGCCAAATCATCAGAAGATAGTTCAAAACCTGAACCAGTAAGATTAAATGTTAAAAAGACTTTAGGTGAACTATTGTTAAACAGAATAAAAGAAGCAGGAGATATTCAGATCGAAGAATCTGAGGTAAGTTTATGTTTATGAAAGTATTAATGTGTAAGTTAATAAATCATTATTGTAATTTACATTTTAAATTACTAACTGCTTGAAATTGATGCAGGGAAATCTGGTATGCACAGTTCTTTTTCCTAATTTGTAGTATAATTTTTTGATTTGGAAATAATTGTAAAAAGTATTGGAAATTATGAAATTATAGGTGGGAATATGAAATGAAAAGTTCAAATAATTAGTCAAATTTCTTATGTATCATGTTCATCTGTCTTTATATTTAATAACTTGTTATCCTCCTTTCTGCCTATTTCATTAATTTTGCTTTACATTTATTTATTTATATTAGCCTTCTAAGACTACTCTGAGGATCAGAATTGCCTCCCTAATATCTATGTCCTTTCTGAAACTGAACTCATCTTCATCAAATACACGTAACACCATACATGCTATTCACCTTTAAATATCCTTGTATTTTTTATGCATGATATTGTAACAATTTCACTATTTAAAAATTTACCTGCACTTCTCAGTCTCATAAACCCTACGTACTAATTAGTCCATTTATTTTATTCAGTCTTGCTTTTCATAAATAAATCTTGTCATATAACGTCTTGTTTAAGACAAAACATAGTATTATTATTCTTATTGAATGTTAAATTAGAAATAGTTGCAAAAGTTTATTGGTGCTTCTTTCACATAACACCATATTATAATTATTGGAAATTTAAAAAATTATTAAAAAGAAGAATTCTAAATAATCATGAATTGGATAATAAAACTAGGGAGAGTATTTTGAAAACTTCCCAGTAATTTTTATTGACTTATTCTCCAATTTTCACTTTGATTTTTTTTTCTACTGATGCCTTATTTAATTTACTCTTTTCCTTTCGTATAAGTGATTTGCATTAGTTTCTTGTATAATTTGTATTATATGTATTGGAGTAAATGTTTTAATTGCCTCTTAAATTGCTTTTGTCTAACATTGTGATTCTCTTCAGTCCAAGCTTTCAGTTCAGTTTTTTAATAAAAGTAAAAAAAAATTTACAAGGTTTAATTTAATAATTATATATTTTTTCTGTTCTTTTTCTTAATATTCTTTATTAATTACATTTTCACATGATTATAAATTAGTAATATCTCAAATTAATAATAAATACCACATAAAATGTATATATATATTTTTTTTTTAATAAACAACTTTTAATGAATATTAAGCTTTAATATTTTTCAGAAAGTAATTTATGAAATTAGCATAAGAAAGAGATATTAAAAATTACTGTTGAAAGGGTTTGGACAGTCCATTTACAAAAGTAAAGACTAAAAGACATTCTCACAGAAAAAGTTAAAAGATAAAAATAGTCAGAAAAAAGTTCTCTAATATTATAACTCCTCTTGAAACTAAATTGTAAATTTTTAACAATGCAGTAGTCAAAATTTTCCTGGAAAATTTAAAAACAGTCAAAAAGTTACAATATAGAAGATTGTGAAATTGCAGGAAAGTTGATAAATTCAGAGAAAATTGTGCATTTCTCAAAGATATCACAGTTTACAAAGCAGAAGATTTCAGCACCACTGAGGAATAGCATACTACAAGTTGTTAATATTTTACTTCTGAAAAACAAGAAATAAATTACAATTATTACATGGATTTGAGATGTTACTCATTTTAAATTATCATATAAATTATGGTTAGTAAAAGTAGTGTAAAAAAGAATATTTATCATTTTGTATTTTTAGAAATAGATTATATCAAGAATCAAGCAGATATAATAGCTTTTATTGAGATAAACAGGAAATATTTTGATATTGTATCAACCTATTGTATTAAAAATTAATGCATGGATATAATAAGAAAATTAAATAAATGTTGGCCAGAACTCATTAAACCTTTTGCTGAGTTGAGAAATATGTACTTGAGAAGTGAATGACTAATAACTGATGAAATGTTTTTTAAGATTAAAAACTGTCAAGCTGAATTATCAAGGTATTTTCATGAACCTATTATTCATCACTGCGAATTGGTGTGAAAAAGCATTTTAGGTTTCATGCAGTTGGTATTGTGCTAGATCTTTGCGTTCAGTAGTTTTTTGCTTTTTTGAAATTTATAAATTAGCAAGTAAGTAAGTGTACTGCAAGTGTTAGCAAGTACTGTAAGTGCAATAGTTGTAAAATGAAATTTAAACTGTAATAAAAGATGATAGTGTGAGAAGGAAGTTATTAAAAAAATGCCTCCCTTTCCAAATTAAAAGGAGTTTTCTTGTTTTCAATTTGTTATTATTTGTCTTTTGTTAATATTGATGTACAATTTACTAGTAAATTTTCCTTTTTTCAGATTGAGAAGTTGGCTTATCATATCGAAGAAGAATTGTACACTCTTTTTAAAGACACAGGAATGAAGTATAAATCAAAATACAGAAGTTTGATATTCAACATTAAAGATCCTAAAAATTTAACATTATTTAGAAAAATTGCTGAAAAATCTATTAATCCTCAACAATTGGTTAGACTTTCTGCAGAAGAAATGGCTTCTCAAGAATTGGCCCAGTGGCGTGAAAGGGAGGCTCGGCACCAGCTTGAAATGATAAAAAAAAATGAATTAGATCTTTTACAACAAGCAAAAACAGTTGTCATGAAGACTCATAAAGGAGAACAAGTAATTGAAGCCGATGAAGGATTGAGTTCAAAAAACCCAGAAACATCCCTTACAGAACTTGAATCTGCTCTGAATAACCCTGTGATAGATGAATTGGTTTCAAAAGAAGTTGTCACTCCTATGAAAGAAAAAGATATTATTTTACATAAGAAAGATGAAAAAAGCAAAGATAAACATTCAGAAGAGAGACATAAGAGAAGCAGTAAAAATAAAAAAGATGATAAGAAAAGCAAAGATAGAAGGTCAAGAGATAGGAAATATAGACATAAAGAACATAAAAGGAGTCACAGTCATAGCAGAAGCAGAAGCAGAAGTAGAAGTAGGAGTAGAAGAAGTTCTGACAGTAGAGATAATAAAAGAAAAGCTGATAAAGAAAAAGAAGATAAAGATAAGATTAAAATTAAAGACATAATTAAAAAACCTATGGAATCTGATGTTACCTGTCAAGTAGCAGCTATATCTGATTTGGATATTGAAATGAAAGATGTTACAAAGAAAGATCCAGATAGTGACATGTCTGATCGAGAACCAAGTTCTACTGTTATCATTAAAACTCCTCCTTATGATGAAAAAAATGTGTTGTGGAGAGGTACTTTAACGATGACTGATGTTGCAACTTTTCATACAACTATTCAGGAAGTTTCTGGAGATTGTGAATTTCTAGAAAATGATCTTCCTTTATCTATTGACTGTGTTGGAAGAATTAATCCAGATACAGTTTGGGATTATATTTCAAAAATAAAAAAATCTGGTACTAAACAGATTCTGGTAATTCGCTTTGGTGCTGAAAATGAAGAAGATAAAATGTCTCTTTTGAGTTTGTATTCTTATTTGAGTAGTCGAAATAGGATGGGTGTCGTCGGAAATAATTCTAAGATGATAAAAGATTTTTATTTATATCCCTTGGGAAGCCACTGCCCTGTACCTCAAGTACTTTTACCGTTAGATGGTCCTGGATTTGAAGACTATAGGCCCCATCTTTTGTTGGGAATTGTAGTTCGTACAAGAAGAAAGAGAGTAATGACTGATAGAGATATTCCATTTGTACCAAAACCAGTAAAGAAAGTGGAAAGAAGTTACACACCACCATTGCCAGATAATGAGAACCATACTCCACCTCATCCACCACCAGTTGATAGCTCTCTTTCATCTCCAAGAAAGGATAAGAAAGACATACACCCTGAACTCAGTCCAAACTTAGGTAAATATCTTTTACTATTATTATTATTATTATTATCTTTTATGACCATATAGGATCACTCTAGTCAGTCCATTACCCAAGTCTCTTTCAGTGGGACTGTTTGGGCCTTGTGGTCCCTCCAATACTTTTTCATATGTTCTAGTCTTTGTGCCCTTTCTAGCGTTGTAAATGTTCATGATGTGAGTTTTTTCTTGTGTGTGTTTTTGTGTCCTTTCTAGTGTTGAAAATGTTCATGATATGAGTTTTTTCTTGTGAATGTGAAATAAGTGTTTTTGTTCTTGATTTCTTGTTTAATTTTATCTTATCCATAGTGTCTTCTTGTTTAAGGCCAATTCCCTTCAGATCCTTTCTTATTTCTCTGATCCATCTGCATTCTGTATTGTTTTTTTTATTCAAGATTGTACTGTACTAGCTGTTTCAGAAGTCTTGAATCTTGCATCCTCATGATATCGAAAGAATCCCAATCTCCTCTTATGCATGGTATCAGTGATGGGTTTTAACTCTTTGTATAAGACTTTGTTGGGCATAGTCCATCACTGCCCATCTTTCTAGGACTTTTTATTGATGCAGGTTCTTTCCAATTCTTTCTTTTTCTTCTTATAATAATAATAATAAGAAAAAGAAGAAGAAAAATAATAAGAATAAGAAGCCATTTCCCTCCATTAGAAATGGATTTCTATTTTGATTTTATTACAATTTTTGTATACTTATTTTAATTGTGTTGGTTTTTGGGCCATAATTTCTGTCTTCAGATGATATTTTGAGGATGATTTTATTTACAGTTTTATTTAAGTTCTAATATCTGTGATTTATTAGTTTCAGCGATGTCATTTGCTAGCAGTGCCAAGTCTTGAGCAAAATCAAGACACTTTGTTTTGATTTTTCAGCCTATTTTTACTTTTGGGGCCATTCCCTCAGAACCATTTCTAGAGCACTGTTTAATAATAACAGTGAGAGCTACCTTGGTAGCAGTCCTGTTTTGAGTTAAAATAGTTTTGACAGCTTGCCTCTGAATTTTACTTTTGACTTAACCATATACCAGGTTCACTTTTGTCATATTTATTAATTTGGTTTATAGTCCGAGGAGTCTTAGAATTTCTAGTTGGGATTCTCTGTGAATGCAGTCGGAAGCTTTCTTGAAATCTACAAATGTTATTATGTCTGTCTCTTTTTTGGTTGTAATCCATTATTAGCTTGAGACTCATGATCTGGTCTGGACAGATCCTCAAAGGTCTGAAACCTTTCTAGTACTTTCTCAAGTTGTGAACTGATCCTATTGAGGATAACTCGTGAAAAAATTTTTGTCTAAGAGTGAGATTTTCCTATAATTGTTGGGTCTGTTTTCCCCTCTTTTTTGTGTAGTGGATGGATGAGGGCTGTCATCCAGTGTTCTTTATTTCTTTGATCCAGATATTGACAAGCTGTTGATGAAGGGCAATTTTTGCTGATCTTCTTGCATGTTTACAGATCTCTAAAAGTCTGATCTCCCACTGCATTGTAATTTTCATTTCACCCAGTGCTTGGTAAGCTTCTTTTATTGTGGGAGAGTTGATGTTTTCTGATGATGTTATTATTGGGAAGTTTAGAAGTTCTGTCGTTTCTTTGCAACTTAGGAGTTTGTTGAAATATTTAGTTATAATTTCCACGTTGTCTTTATTGTTATGGGCTAGTTTACCATTTTGATTCTTTCTTAGTAGAGTTGGGGGTTTAATTTTTGGAGCTGATTTTTTAAGGTTTTGTAATAGTCTGTCGACTCTGTTTTATTGAATTTTTCTGTTGACTTCAGCACTATTTATGGTATTGTCTTTATATTCTCTTAAAGGTTTGGATTGTTTCTTTTCTTTGTTTTACTAGATTTTGGAGAGATGTTTCTTTTTTTTTGGGGATTGGTGAAATAACATTCTTGATGTCTTTTCTTCACTGTCTCATCACATTCCTTATTCCAATATTGATGGTTTTTACAGAATTTTATTGGGGCTAATTCTGCAATTTGACTATTTTT
>JAAAKQ030368580.1:24506-47146 GCA_010016005.3 Zanna intricata
TGTGATCAAGCCAGTCAATCCATAATTGTGTAATCTTAAATTATTTTTTAACAATCCTTTTTTTGTTAAATAGAACTCTGTGGATTTCATTAAATTAATGCTCTTTTATTACTTTCATATTAAAAAGAAATTTTTCTATCTCTAAAATTATGGTATAGTTGTTACTAAGTTGGTGAACTGCATTAGTTTGCATGCTTGTATGTTATAAAAATTCAACATTGTCCTGTAATCACAACTTTCAAATTGAATACAGAGATAATTTACTGCTCCTTCATTCAAACATTAATTTTTATGTATTATATAAAAAATCAAGTTATACTAATCTGAAGATGGATTAACCCAAAACTGGATATGTCATCAGAGTTACAACTAAGTTACTCTATAAACTTATAAAATAATAATACTTTTATGTCTATTGTTATTAAAAATATGAATATTCTTATTTATACATACTTAACTCCTAAAATAGCAATATTTGTTAATCATAGTTTCCAAAAATAATGTTAATGATAATTTCTAGTTGTTTAATTACAAATTAAATAAAGCCCAAAGTTTTTCTGTTTGAGAAAAAAATTTTCAAAAAAAAATTATTTAAATTTTTCCTTAGAACAATTAAAGTTAATAAATTTCTTCAATTTAGAAAAACTGCTTATTCTAGCAATTAGTAGACAGATTCTGTCGCTGTATTTTAAAATCTATAACATGTGAATGTATCATTTTCCACTGGAAAGGGTTTTGGAATAATTTGGAGTTAAAATGTACACTCTGACAGGATAGATAAAAATTGTTGTTTCTGAATGTTATGAATATTTCGAAAAGGAAAAATTATCTTATGTGCATTTTACTGAATATATTCAAAATTGTAATTATTTATCTCAAATATGTTAAGAATTCATAATGTAAGATCTCATGTCTACATTTTTTTGTTTTGCTTTATTTAAAATAATTGTGATTCCTTTTTAATTGTGTTTAATGAGGTATAACACTGATTGTTTACAGTTGGACCTAACGCTTAATTTAAACTTCATGACATTACAATGTAATTAAAATACTCTTTAGATTAATGTCAGTAATATTAGTATTATCTCTTGTTATTTCCATCTAGTAGTTTTAATACAAGATATTCAACATTTAAATTTTCTTTTAACTCCATAAAAAATAACAAAAAGACAGATCAGAAAGAAAATGTATGTTGAGTAATTAGCTTGTGAAGAAGGTAGTGAGGAACTTATGAATAATTAACTGATGAACTAAAGATACTGCAACTGATTAAATTATTTATAATAATACGTATCTCTTGAAGCATTTTAATACTTGCTCATTTTTGTAGTCATTTTTTTTAATTGTTTAAATTCAGTACTAGTAAGTAAAAGGGTGAAATAACATAAACACATTTAACAATCGTGAATATATCAGAGCATGAAAACTATTTTGTCTTTTCAGTAGTATTTCTTTAACAATTTTATAAAATAGAAAGATTCAATTTTTATAAATAGAATTTATAAAATAAAATTCTGTTTATTATAAAATCATTCTACCACTTTATAAAATTGAAAAAGCAAATTTTATTAGTCCATTTCATTATTTCTAAAATGTTTTATGTACTGACTTCCTTTCATGCTGAAACAGTTATTTTATAACTGTTTGCAAAGTATCTTGTTATGTAATCAGATTTTAACATTTCTTTTCATTTAAAATAAAAATTATATTTAAAAATCTATTAGATTGGTGGTATAAGATTAGATAATGTATAAGTTTTTTTTGCAGATAAATAGCGTTAAATTTTTGAGAGATATGAAAGTTTGTTTTGCATGAAGGCCTAGAATTAAAAGGTAATTTTTATTAAGTTCAATTTCTAAGGTAAAGATCTGTATGTCATTTCTTCTGTGAAGTTTACATGATATTCTGTATGTATTCTCTTAAACATTATAACAGTTAATATAATTACCAATAGTATACATAAAAATAGGAGTTATATTTCAAATAAACAATAAGTAAACAAAATTTGAAATGAACTGAGTTATCTGAATAATGCAAATAAAGAAAGATATTAAAAATTAGTGTGTACATATTATTTGCAGTCAGATAAGAATCTTATGAGTAAATTTATGATTTTCACTGATTCTTATGAATTGGTGAAAAACATGTGTAGTAATAATTACACATATACAATTAAATTATTGGAATCTTTGTACATCTCTTGTTTGTATATTATCAGTTTGTTAAATTAAGTAAATTAAAATAGAATATTATTAGATATAAATTATTTATTTGAGGAAAGACTTGTGTCTCACATTACAGGTTATTTACAAACTTTTTTGGTAGATTTTTTGAAGTTAGGTTTACGGTTTTCTGTAAATTAACTTCGACTACTGTTCTGTGGATCAGAAACTTGGATTTGGGTACAATATAAATTTTATTTCTTAGAACTTGCACTATTCCTGCCTGCATTTTATTTCTAGCTGATTCATCCAGTAATCTCTATCATATTGCTTTCTACAAACTGAACGTATACTGTGGAAAAAATAAAAATATTTATGATAAATATCTTGTAAAAAATGATACATTTTTTTTACTGATAGTGAATTTTTGTCTTGATTTTATTGAGTAGTACTAAGTACTAAATTCTAAAATATGACTCAATTTGTGTATAATTCTCATATTAAATTTAAAATTAACTTTCATATTTATTTTTCATGCTGAAAAAGAAATTTGGAAATTTGTTTTTAGAACTAAATTTTTCATCTCGGTTAGCAAAAGTACATAAATGTTGTTGAAAGTTTAGTTCTATTAAGATTAAAAACTTGCTTTTTCAACAACAAAAAAAAGAAACTGTTATTGTAATAATATGTTTTATTTGTTTTTTTTACAGACACAAACAAAATCAAGATGTAATTCTTACATGTAGAAATTATAGAGAAGAATCTATATTTTTAATTAGCTTATACATCAGATTATTTAAACAGTGTGTATGTGGTCAAATTACAGTTTAACTTTAATACATTTGTCTTTGCCAATGCTAAAATGCTCAATATGATCTTTAAATTATTCTTGTGCAGTGGTAAACCATATTCCATTAAAACCTAATTATTTCATCCATAACACAAGAGACATATTAGGGAACACTGTATCTTTGGAAAGTATAATGTTAATCAGGTATAAAATTTCAAAGCTATGAAACTAGTCATCCTTATAATATTCTTTCAGTTAATGATAAGTTAAAGTTTCATTGATCTGTCTATACTTAATTTTATTAACATTACCATAAAACCTTTATGGTGAACCATCATCATTACAATAGTAAATGTATTAATTATCTTGTAGTGAAGTTTTTGTTAGGATTGAAGTAACCATTGTTTACTGCTAAGGCTAGGAAAAGTACTTTTTATTATAAGAAAAGAATGGAAGTAAATAGTTGAATATGGGAGTCCTGTATTAGTTTAATTTTTGTTTAATGCATAAGGTAATTGATTATTCATAGAAATATACATTTAGTTTTCTCAAAAACTATATGTTTTAGGAAAAAAAGTTTCCAACTAAATTTTTTCCATTTCAAAAGGGAAATATGCTCACAACCTTGATAAGATCATATAAAGGTCACTTCAAGGTCAACTTAATTTTTTTAATTGGAACCTATATTCTTTATTGCAGAATCTAATTCTTTGCAAAAAGAAATTAAGATTTCATTTCAGACTTATTTTCTAAAATTGTTAGTTTTTTAATTATTCATCTTCAAAAATGCAGAAGGCATATTGGTGTTTTTAGTTTCATTAGGTCTGACCCAGCTGAGTTACATCCAGCTGATATTAAATTTTAAATAAAAAATAATCGAAGGATTAACATAAATAAAATCCATCAACATTTTTATGAATTTTTTTAATCAAATAGTACATAGCATAGATGTGGGTTACTGCAAGCTTTGGCCAGTTAAGTTGTCGGCTCTATGAAAATATTTGGTTCAATGAATTACTGATAACTTAAAAAAAATGTTTTAATGCTGTTTATTTAAAATAATAAATAATTTTTTAACGCTCTACATGAATTACAGCAACAAATGTCCTTCTACTTCTATGCATTTTTTGATATGTTTCAAAAACTTCCTATCAAAATTTAATAAAGTTTCTCTCTCAATATCTCTACAGATGTTTGTTATATGCTCTTTAATGTTTTTAAGGAGTTGATCCTTCTAGGTAAACCTCTTCTTTAAGGTAACCACACAAAAAAGTGTACTGGAGTCTTTTTTTTTTCGTTGGATAACTAGCAGGCCAATGAACTGGACCAACTCAATCAATTCAACAATCATTGTATTTGTGTCCAAAATTACTATGGTGATGAATGAATAATGTGCAGGACAACCATCATAATGAAACCACATTATTCTTCTCTTCCCCAAGGGTAGTACATCAAGCCATAAAGGCAACTGATTTTCTAGATCTGCATATTTCTTTCCGTTAAAAATTATTTCTTCCGGGAAATCGTAGAGCCTCCAAAGCTATTATCTTATCAACATTTCAGTGGCATTCTCTTTAAAGCAAAATTATCTCAGTTTTTTTCTCTAATTGTAAATCATTCCATAATTTCCAATAAATAAAACTAATTAATTTAATATTTGGTGACTAACAGAGTAATAAAAAAGTTAATTGAAGACGCCAATAATACATTCACATTGACAAATGTCACTTGCAACTTGAACTTCACTTGTAGGCTATTTGAAGATGTTCACTGGTGTTTATATGCTCAACTTTTTTTCTTCTTCATTATTGATAGCATTGATGTTTTAATATCAGCTGGGCCAAACCTAATGAAACTAAAAATACTGATTTATATGCCTACAGTATTTTTAAAGATAAGAAATGAAAAAACTATCAATTTTAGAAAATAAAATCTAAAATGAATTTTATTTTTTTCTGAAAAAAAAATGTAGGTCCTATTTTTAAAAAATTAAGTTGACTTTTATTTAAACATATCAAAGACAACATTGGTTATGAAGTTATTTCCCTCCCTTGAAACGGGTAAAACTTTAATTGGTAATATTTTTTCCCCTAAAAGGTTTAGTTTTTGAGATATGGATGAGTTTCATTTTAACATATGTGATATATTTAACTACTGTTGCTGAGTCAGTTTCACAGCAAAGTTAATCCAGTTTTGTAATCATCCCAAAGAAAAGTTAAGCAACTATGAGTAGAAAAATGACAAATTTTTTTTTTAATTTTAAATTTGTTTTTTGTTAATTGTGATTTATCCTGTTTTAGATTTATTTTACAGTAAGGGTACCTGAAAATTATTAAACATCTTGCATTCATAATTTAGTATTTTTTTCTTTTTTTTTTTAAGTTACAAATATTCTTCAGCTTAAAAAATAAAAGGGATTATATAGTAGGAAAAAACTGTTTAATAATTCTTAATTTTTAATTAGAACCTTTATTTAATATTTTAGAAGTTTTCGTTGGTTAATTATAGTTTTTGTGGCTTATGTGTTTGCGGTAATAGCAGCATTTATTTAATGAAAAATTTCATTACATATAAAAGTCTTACTAACTGCAGTTTATTATTTTCAGCTTATGGTAGTTAATTTTAGGTAAGCGATAGATAATTTTGTTATTAGGCAAGAGAAGAATTGCCTGTAAAAGCAAAAACTAATTTTTTAATTCCTATTAGACTGAAAAATGTTTAGAAATTACTTTGCTGAAGATGGTTTTGTCCATTTATTTTCATGTAAATACATACATATACACAAAAAATAAGATTGATAGTGGATTGTAAATTTTGAACAATCATTACATCATAAATGAAAAAGTCATAAAGATTAAATTTGTACAGGTTGCATAATATGGTTTCATAAACTGATTGTTAGTTGCTGCTGTTAATGATAAAATTCATATAGGTTGCATAATACGGTTTTGTAAATTGATTGTTGTGTGCTATGGTAAATGAGATTAATTTATTGTTGAATTCTCTGTGTAATATAATTAATTTATTGTTGAATTCTCTGTGTAATGTAAAAAATTTCACTTTAAAAATTTATAATTTAGCCACTGAATAATATATTTTAGTTGTAAGCATTTTCATATGGCAAAAAACGTTTGCTTATTTGTAAATAAGTATGTTGTATTTTTGTATATAATAAATCTAATAAGACTATACTTTTATTTCTATAATTTATGTTCGTTACAACTTATTTATGCGACTATCTGTTAGCCTGTTAGTTTAAATTTTTCAGTACCACCTATAGATGAAAGGTAATTGCCTTTCTTGCCACTGAAATTGTTTACAATTTAATATTTTTTATTTTATAGCCCTGAGTCATCCCAAAATAATTATTTGATAAAATTCACAGAGTTAGGTTATATAAGAAATAGAAATAAGTTTTATCTTGCTTAAAGAAATAAATTTTTTATTGAATGATAAGATAATGTATTATATTGTAATCTATTATTATAATTAAATGATAATTTATTCACTATTGAGTATTTTCAGGCAAATACGCACATAAATGTAAAGTAGTAAAAGAGCATAGGTATAATAAAGAATATCCATTAATTTTTCAATAACATCTGTAACATTCTCCCTCCCCATTCGTTTCTTACTTCTGCCTGTGAACCATTGTCTGTCTACTAATATTTACATTATTGTATTATGGTGCCCCTTCATCATTGTTCTACTTGTCATTTCAGACAGCATCCAATGATCTTGTTAAATTACCCTCACTCTAGAACAAAATTATTATTTTTTTTTTGTCCAACTCCTTTTCTTTGAATAATTACTAAAAATGTAGTAGTATATTTCTCAACTATGTAATCTGTGTGTGGAACTAAAGTTGCTGTCCACTGGAATTATAAAAGATTTTAATTATTATTTTGTGTTTGTTTTATTTTATATAAATGGGTATTACAATAACTGGAATAATTTATAAAAGATGTTGAAAATAATCTCCTTCTACATTAATATAACACTGCACGCCAGCCTACGTGGTGCCAGTGGTAGCATCGGCCTTTCATCCGCAGGTCCCAGGTTCAAATCTCAGTCAGGCATTTTCACACACGCTACAAATAATTCATCTCCATCCTCTGAAGAAATACCAAACAGTGGTTGCAGAGGTTTAAAAAAAAAGAAAAATATAACTGCACACATTTCAGTTTGTTTTCAAACAGTTAAACCAACTGGTATAGTGGAATATCTCCTACATATGCCATTATTGCAATTTTTAGTTCATCATTCATGCGTGGTCTGTTGTGATACACTGCCCTCAACAGAAAGTAATCTTGGGAGTCAGATTGGGTGATTGTGCAGGCCACAAAGCCCTCAAAATGATTTGTTCACCAGAGACAATAACTGGTTCATTAAAGTAAATGAATTTTGTAAAAAAGTCGTTGACCTGTTAGGTGTGTGTACTGTGACACCACTTTGTTGGAACCAACTGTGATTGATCTCCAATTTCTGTCATTGATTAATGAAATTTGTTAAAACTGCACATTGGTGATCACTATTAACTGTTGTTTAAAAATAATTGGACCCACAATGCGTGTTCTACTCGCAACAGCCCAAACTCCAATTTTCTCTTTGTGTAAAGATTGTTCATATAATTAAAGCAAATTGTTATTGACCAAAGTTGTGTATTTTGTGAATTAATATATACTCCCGAATGAAATCATGCTTCATCTATAAAAAACTTTATGCCAAGGATAAACATTATGTCAGTACAATGATTCAAACATTGACGATAATTTAGTCTTTTGACATGATCAGTAGGTTTCAGTTTTTGAATATACATTACTTTATAGGGGAAAACTTTTAGTTCTTTTCTTACAGCTTTAAGTTGCAGTAGTAAGTCTGATATTTTGCTGCCATCCTAACTTTTGTATTGACTTGGATGGATTTTCAGCCATAGAATCTAAAATATCAAGTAGCTTCTGTTTGTGTTAAACTACAATGTAAAATCAGCATTTAATTTTAAGTTATGGGTGGTCTTCCATTTTGATCATCTTCAACAGAAGCTGTTGCCTGAAATTTTTCTTTTACAAGAGTTCAAACTGCACTGTGGTGAAGAACAGTTTTATTTGAAAACTTGTGCTTCACTAAATCAGCATACTTGTCACGCTCCCAAAATATGTGAACCATAATGCCAAAAGAACAGAATGCACCACATAATTCTAAAGCATGCTGCACAGTGGCGACTTTACAAACATTGTAGAAACTGCTTTGTTTTACTGCAATAACTTGTTTTTGGCTGATTAATTGATAAAAGAAAAACAAAAATAACTATTACATTAGAATACTGATAATTTAGTTTGCTTACTAACAATAAATACATAAATTAAGTGATATTTAAACAATCTTAATGTGCGTAAATTTATACCAACAATTTTGTTAATACTCTGATTTACGCATATTTCTGTGTTTTTATTTAGATAATTTTTTCAACATTCTGGTTAATACTCGTATTTATAATGAGAGTTCAATGTATCACTACCCTAGATACTTTGAAATCTACCAAGAACAAACAGTAATTAGCAAAAATTGAAATAAGTTAGAAATCTCAGAACTTAGTGTCTACATTTGCATTTGTAGTAAATTTTTTGTTTGAAATGGTATTTAATCTATTATTATGCAATACATATGACATTTTTAGATATAAGAGTTGGAAGTCAACATTTTGCAGATGTAATTGAAGTTTATTCTGCAATACTTTAAAACATATAACAACTAGAATTAACTAATTAGACATCTTCAATATTTAAGTTTTATATATATATATATGTTTTTTCAAACATAATTATAAGTTCAAACTTGTGATAAAAGTTAAAATATTTTTCTTTATCCTGAAAATGAAAACTTATGCTGATTGTATCTTACCTATTACCTTAGAATTTTCAGCACACCTGTACCTTGCCCTGAATTGGGTTTATCTCTGTGTACTATAATAGTGGGAGGGGGAAAGTAAAATTATAAATATGGCAATAAAAAATTGCAATTATATTGTATATTATTTTTCAAATTTTGATTTCTTTAAAAGGAACCTATAAATTTATGGTAAAATATAACTAACTTCATCAATAAATAATAACTATTACTTCATCAATTATTTACCATATTGTGCTTCTTCATTAGGATGAATATTCGATATATAAAAAATGTTATAATATATTTTTAATAAGTGTACAGATGTTAGGAAAGTCTATAAACACATGCAGATGTGTATAGATACAAACTATTATTTTATTCATTTAGAAATTTCAGTCCACTTTGAATCCAATTTAAGTAATTTAATAAAAAATAGCAAGGAACAATCATGTTCATTAATCACAAAAAGGACTGCAGTAATTAAAGAGTATAAAAGTAATTAAAAAGGAAATATAATCAGAAATTTTATTTGTAATGATTTCACAATTCCATTTCATTCAGTAATACACTTTTAATGGTGGCCAGTTAGTGTAGACACATTCATTCTTAAAGTGGGTGATAGCGCCTCTTTGTGGGCAGTTGGAGGCCTTAAAACGATGGCTAATTAAAAAAAAGGGGCAAAAATGATGTTATCAAACTAAAACTAAATATCTACTACACCAGTACGAAATATTTTTCAATTGAAAGCTTTATTTTAATACTTAAAAAGTAATAATAATACTTCCATTTATAATAAAATATGCGTTTTAATTGCTCTCATTTAAAATGTAAGCTTCAACTCAGAAATAGGTATGCCACGTTTAAAAAAAATAATTGCAATTGCTGTTTTTAAGAGTGCATTTTAAAATCAACAATTGTAATTACTCCAACAGATGGTAAAGTTTAAAAATTTTGGCGGGTACTAGAAAACATTTGATTCTCAATGTGGGCAGTGGGCAAAAAAGTTTGTGAATCAATAGGAAAGTAATTGCCTTGCTGGCTTCTAGATCAGCTGGTCTCTCAGGCTTGATTTTTTTTTCTTTTAGCCTTTGGGACCACTGTTAGGTCTTCAGACAGTAATATGAAATGGTAATTTTGTAATGCATGAAAATGCCTGCCTAACTGGGATGGCAAGAACCTAGATTTTTTCATCCTCATTAAAAGATGAGTTCTACATATGTATAAAAAATTTGTATACAGTTGCCATATTTAAAAAAAATGACTGCTTTAGATTATATGTATATTATTAGGAGCAGTGCAAGAAAATAAGATTTCTTTAATGATTTTTTTTTTTATTTCTAAATTACATGTAGTAAATTTTTGAATTTCACATTTCAGAAATTAATGAAAGGTGCTTATCTTTTGTATTTTAATATTTTTAAGTGATGGTATGTTTATTTTATTAATCCCAAGTGATAGAATCGATTGTTTTATATATAAAGTAAACATGTCCCAGTTATTTCCGTTTAAACATTCTATAACCCATTGTTTTTCAAACCCCAACTTCAAAACACTTTTTTAGAATACTACCCAAAAAAAAATGGAAAACATAATTTTCTCTTAGTTCACATAAGGAAAAAATCCATTGATATAATGTTCTTTCCAATTTAAAATTTAAATTTGATAAACCTTATGGGCTCATAAAATTAAACTAATTCAGTTTATTGTTAAATAGAAAATTAAGTTATAAATAATTGCCTTTGAGAGACCAGTTGAGTCAATTATAAGTACGATACACTGGGTATCAACTACTTAATGCACAAATTTCTCTCTCACTCACACATACTACATACATTTCGCTAATTTTTAACCATTTCTTATACCAACGTAATATATGAAAGACAATCTTTAATGTCAAAGTAAGAGGTAACCTTAAATCTTACACATGATATCTTCAACATATAATAATACGCATTTTAAATAAACAGAAACAAAGGTTCAGTGATAAGTTCTAGATTAATATAATAAAGGGGGTTCTTGATAAAAGTAATAAGTTTTTTTCACAAAAAATGTACAAACAGTTTCAAGAGATTCAATGTACACTTGCACCCCATTTTGTAACTATCCTTATAATAGCCATAATCAATTTTTATTTATTACTATTAGTAAACCATTTTTAACTATGATTTAATTTTGTATACAGACCAGATATCACAATTGACATTCATTTGGTAATGTGATCTGAAAATGAAAGTTGAGAAGTAGATGTAAATCAGAGATATTTAAAATAATATTTATTTTGTCATAACTTATAAACCATCTTTAATAAGAATCTAAGTGACCTATTCTAGTAAACTATTTTTTTTTTTTTTTATTGAAAATAATAGTTTTCCAGAATTGATTACTAATCTAAACATATTGCTTATCATCCTTTGTAACAATTTAGGAGCGGAAGCGGTTGATGAAAGGTCATCCTTTTATGCTAAGTCATGAACTTACAAATCAGCTTATATTCCTTCCCCCACAATGTTATTAACTAATAAAAATAACAGTGGCAAAATAAACAGCTTCGTTTTAAACAGTTAATATAAAAAAAGTTCCGTCATCCATTCCTTTTGCAGATACCATATTTAAAATTCTGAGGGTTGGTTGCATTTTATAAGATGTTATTGAAGAGTTAAAATATCATACAGAACACAATTAGGAAAATATTTATCAAATTCTACAGGAATACTGTTGATTCCTGTCATCTTATTTTTCCTCCAAAGTCAGAGTTTTTTGGGTCCACCTTAAAAATGTTGCTACTAAAAATTGGTTTAATTTTTTCAAATGTAATGTTACACTTCTGTATCAAATTGTGTGTCAATCTGTTAAATTAATTTAGAAGATAGTATGATATATAAATCTTTGTTTGATGTATGTGTTCACTTTTTTTTTTTTTAGCTGCTTTATGTTTTAGTAATTTTGGTATGTTGGTAGAATATCGTGTGTTTTTTGTCGAACAGCTTTTTAGAACAGAACAGGACGGCTTCCGTGGCCGAGTGGTAGCGTCTCGGCCTTTCATCCGGAGGTCCCGGGTTCGAATCCCGGTCAGGAATGACATTTTTCACACACGCTACAATTCATTCATCTCTTCCCTCTGAAGATATACTTAATTGTAGTTCCGGAGATTTAAAAAAAAAGCTTTTTAGAACAATGATTCTGTGATCATGGTTCAGTTCTTTTCTGGCGACATTTCAATGAAGAACGTCGAGGTGCAGTTCCAAATCAAAACACCTTACTCTGATGGTTTGTAAATCAACGGGATACAATACTCCGATGGGTAAAATCTGTGTATCTAGTGCGACGATTTTTAGGGCTTTTTTTTTTTAAGTTTGATGGTGCTAATAAGTTTGGAAAGTCTATTTCAGAAATAGGCATATACACATCAAATTGACGTTTGGAAAGATGCTCAGTAAAATATAATATTAAGTACATTTAATAATAGAATATAATTAACTGAATGAATAGCTGAACCGAATTTAAGATAAAATTAATTGTTGTGAAAAATTTTGAATAAAAATTAAAGAAGTTAACCAGGCTTCATCTCTTTCAATCAGAATGACTTTACGGAGTATCGATAACCCATAGAACTTTGACTTACTCCAGCGACATAAATTAAATCTACATCAAACAATATGGCACCAGCACTGTTAAACACAACACTTAATATTAAAAAGAAAAATAATGCACTGCTATTAATGAATATGTGATAAGTAGTTTTTTTAAATTTAGTTTTATTATTTTATTTTATAAAAACCTTTTATTTATTTTGATTTTTAAATAGACTGGTGAGGATGTTCGGCTGGTGTTAGTAATGACATCAGATTAATAGTAATAGGTGATATTGTTAAAGTGTACCCACTTTGTTGTGTTAAGTGGCGCCAGATAAAGATCAAAGAGAACGAAAAACATTATTATATAGGGAATAATTATGACATTCCGACTGAATAAATTATTAATTTTGGAAGATATCGACGACTTTTTATAATTCCCGAGTGATCACATTTCACCTCCTAATACGCAAGATATTAAAAAACGCAGAAATTGACTTTTAAATAAGGAATATTTTAAGCAAAGATCATTTCGATACCTTTAGAAGCTGAGAAAATAAAAAGTATCATTCTCCCCCCTCACCCTTAGAAGTTGAATTTTGCATAATCCTTTCTTAGTACATCGCTACTCTCTTTTAGTTTTAACCTCCGAAACCACCATATGGTATTACTTCAAAGGATGATATGTATGAATAAAAATGTCGTGGCCATAGAGCAGGTGAGTTCTCTAGGATCAATACTGGGCCCCCTACTCTGGAACCGGTGGCCAACGACAGACTCCTAAACATTACGACCCCACCCGGGGTAGAATTGTAATGGGACGACGGATGGAAGAAGTCAAGCTCCTGGCTTACCAAACCCTGGAGCGTTTGGTGGGATGGATGGCTAAGAGAGGTCTAAATGTTGCGGTAAGAAAATTGAGATGGTGATTATGACGGGAAGGAGAGGTATCCCTAACTTCACTGTCAGTTTACAGGGAACCTACTCTCTGGTAGGTTCCAGAGGGACCCCCTTGATCTCTCTGGATCAAGGGGGTATAGCACGCATATTGAACATGTTAAAAGGCGGAGAAGGTGTCCGCGGCTGTGTGCAAGCTATTGACAAACGCTAATCATTCTTTGTTAACCCGTCCTCTTCAGGACGGGTTAACGAAGAATGATTACTAACATAGTAACATCAGCGATACTATATGCAGGGTCGTTGTGAGATGCTAGCGGTAGCGCGAAATAAGTCAAAAATTGAAAGGCTATACAGAAGATTAGTTCTTCGGGTGGCGCGGGCATACCGCACTGTCTCGGTGAAGGCAGTGCTGGTCAGGGCGGGAATGCCGTCGTTCAGGCTTCTGACAGAGGAGAGTTGTACGACGTACCATAAGTCAGCAGGTCGGAAGCCATGAATACATTAATGAACAAATGGCGGAGATGGAACAATGCCCCGACATGTCGCTGGACACATAGATTCTTCTATGACCTGACCTTCTGTCAGGCCATAGCTTGAAAGAGGATGGAGTGAGATTGACTTTTGGACGGTTCAATGGCTTTCAGGTCATGGATCGTTCAATGAATACCTAAGGAAAATTGGTAGGCCCCAGACTGTCAATATTGTGGATAGATTGATAGTGTCAAGCACATGTTTCTAGAGAGTCCTAGATTGGCCCCAATGCGTTCAGAGGAGAGTGTTCACAAAGAAATAATGAGAACCATGCTCACTTCTGAAGATGGGTGGAACCGTTGCAATAGATGGTTCAGAGAGGTTCTTTCGATGAAAATGAAGGAAGAGGACCAGAGAGGGAGTGCTTAGTCTGAGAGTGGCGGTAGAAGGTCATCCTTCAGGGTTGGGCGGAGGGGGTCCAACTGGATCGTCTCTACGGCGTGCCTCTGAAGGAAGCTCGAAACCACTTCTTGAAGGCAGCACAGGTAATCCTGCAGGCATGCGTGGAGATAATGGTATGCCTTAGGGTAGTTCCATCTCCGCTTTGTGTGAAGGGGAGGTTTTCAGTGGGTCCCTGCCCCCACACACCCAGCAGTGCGGGCTGCTGGGAGTCTGGTTGTAGATTTTCCTTCCTCCTATGTAAAAAAAGCTGATCAACTGGGAAGAATAATTGTACTAACATTAACTTTCCTTGAAGGTCCACAGCATGTGCATGAGTGAACTCAAATTGAGATGTCACGTCCGTCACTATAGTAGTTTTCAGATTTGTTCATTACATTCACATGTAATCCGTTTTGTAAGGAAATTTAAGAAGCATTACTAGCTGAACAGAAAGACTATCACTGCCCTGACATAATTTCAAGTGTATTTCACCGTAAAGTAAAGACCCATTTTATGGGTCTATTGATTAAAGTCAACTCTTTGGAAAAGTGTTTCATGTACTCAATGGAATGGTAAAAAGAGGATTACCTCATATGCATATCTTGGTGTGGTTGGGAACATGATAGACAAATCTGTATGTGCTGAAATACTAGATCCTGAACAATATCTGCTTCTCTATGACACTGTCAAGGCCAACATGAATCATAGTTCCACCAACAGGGAGTCTTATTCTGTAAAACTTTGGGGTTTGGCGTTCCCAAGAGCCTAGACTTTGCAGCTTTTCTTGCCACAGACCTGCAGAACACTTTACACTATACACATACACTACACAAATTACAACATATAACCTTACGCAAATACCCAACTTACACTATTTTTTCTTAAACCTACTCTCCATGGTTTTGCGAACCTTACAAAATATAACCATAACCCAAAGTGGAATCTATCACGCCGGTGAGTGGATGGCTCTACATAGTCAGTCTCGAACGATTTTCTCTGGTCACCGAGCAAACCCAGTTGTATTTAGCTCTATCCTTTGTAGGCATGGGCTCTGCAGAGGTGGTCTTGTGTTTCTCTGGTACTCGTGAGACCAAAATTTGAGTCTACCGAATAACCCTATAATGATTGATGGTCCATCTGAGAAAACCACTTCACGATGTCATTTGAAGAGATCTTGCTCAGCTTTGTCTGATGAGAGTAAGATATCTGCAAATGGCGATATGATAAGTGATGATGAATCCCGTCCACAGTTTATAGTCATCAGGTTTATAGTTCTCAAAGACAAGCAGGAAGATGGCGCCGTAAAAAGGTTTCATCATTTACAATATACAAATAGTTGATTCGTATGTTCACCAAAACCCGTTAAGGAATTAAGAAATTGAACGATACTATTTGAGACGTTTAACAGAGTCAATCACTGTTGCGTCTTACCAATGTAGGTGGTATCAATATAAAAGTGGTACACCACAAATCTTTAAATACAAGTTGTGTAATCTTCTGCCGGAACCTTTTGGAGTTCAATGTGACCGGTTTGCCAATGAGCTTCGTCCGCAAGATGTTGTCGAGGTGAAACTAACTGTGAAACATTAGAACGGAAAGGATGAGCTTCCTCTCTTATATTTTTTTTTTTTTTTGTTTAACCACCGTTAAGGTATATCTTCAGAGGATGAGATGAATGAATTGTAGCGTGTGTGAAAAATGCCATTCCTGACCGGGATTCGAACCCTGGACTTCCGATGAAAGACCGACACGCTACCACTCGGCCACAGAGGCCTCTCTTATACTAACATTATAGGGAAGCCACAGGTGAAACTTACTGTGAAACATTAGAACGGAGTGGATGAACTTCCTATCTTATACTAACATTCAGTCCTCCCTACCATCAGAGAAAGTAAGAAGAGTAGGTTTTCTGTTGGTTCTTGTACAACCAACCCAAGATGATATTTACAATGCCAAAGGTATGACCACATTACAAAATTTTGCTCTGAAACTGCAGGATGTGCACGGTTTGCTAAAGAGGATAACAATAATAGTAATTGCAAAAGAAGAAAAAAAAAATGTGCTAACTGTGGTAGATCACATTCAGTACGCTCACGAGATTGCCCAACATTCATAGAAGAGAAGCCAATTCTCAAACTTTTTAAGCGCAAAAGGCATCTTTTCAGGCCACACATAGAGAATATAAAGAAAACACTGAATTCTTGGAACCTGGTTAAACCATGTAGGTCAACTTTCGGATCATGCGGTGAGTTAAAACAGCTTGTTCAAATGCTATGTGATTAGACACTACTACTATTTCTGATCTGAAAAAGAGTTCAAACAAGAGCAAGAACAACAGTTGTGCAATGAAAACCACTTCAGTCAGTATACCAGAACAATCCTGCGAAACAAAGCTTTCGCTGCACTAACTCTGCAGCAAACTACAAAATCCCAATGAAGAAATCTACAAAAAAAATCCTCACTTGGTATGGTGTCTCCGGGGTCCCAGGCTTCAAAATCTCTTTACCATCTTGAGGCTTCTTCAAGAATATCAAGACCGATGAAATGCCTGAAGAAGCAAATCATTTCTTTATTTATTTCTGCATAATATTTGACAAGTAATCCGCACAGTTTTTATATATGAAAAGTAATTCCTATGGCTATAAATATTATTCAGTGGAATTTTTGCAGTCTCCGTTCCCGCCGTAAGGATATTTAAATCCTAATAAAAGAACAAAATCTTTTAATAATGTATTTGGAAGAGACTCATCTCCGTCCCTAGGATGATGTGTCTTTTTGCGGAAACAGCTGCGAAAGATGTGGCTATAAAACTGAGAGAGGAGGACATGAGGGTGTCTCTTTTTTCCTGAAGGAAATTGTAATAGCCGCCTGAATTCTCGCAGCGACGAAAATCTCTGCAGTCGCAGTGAAGATAATGGCGCCATTCAAATGAATATCTGCAATGTATACCTTCATCCAAATTGTGATATAAATGAGGCCATCACCATTCCTTGAGCTTACTATCATCTTCATCCCAAGGCAATATAGTTGATCAACTGAGGCAGAACTTAGATCTCTACTTGAACGATGGATCGTACACATTATCTTCATCTGGTACATCTTCGTGTACCTATCTGTCTCTATGTTCAGCAACCTTATTTCCACGTCTTACCTGTTGAGTTTCCAAAAACTTCTTTGAAAGCGATCATAAAACGGTTGTAAACTCAGTCAGATAATAGTGATTTGCCTCAGACCCAGCCATGCATTTGGTGGTTCAGAGAATGAGCTGGACCGGGTACATGAATTCCTTAGGCTGGCATGACAAAAGCGGTAGCACAATCCACCAACTTATCAAGTTCACACACCAAATTCTCAATATCGCCAATGAATTCATCCCTTTAACATCTGGGAGGTCAAGGTGGCCTGCTGTTGCTTGGTGGGGCATGAGAGCTGCTGGCGTCCACTACAATCGGCGTAGGGCTTTACGTAATTTTAATCGAACACTGATGACTGAAATGCTCTGCACCTTCTGCAACGCGAGGGCTGTTTGTCATTGACTGTTTAGGTGTGCTAAACAGAATTCTTGAATGAATTGCTTTGAATCAATCTATAATACAACACCACATCTGTTGTATGGAAAAAGGTTCAATCCGTGTGTGGATCGGTACATTCACCACCATCGATTGGACTGCAAAGTGGTGAAAACCTTGTTGCCGCGCCAGTTGTATAGCAACCAAATTTGGAAGGTCGTTTGGAGCAGTTTCATTTTGATCATTGTACTGCCTTGAGTTTGTGACATAAGTTGCAGACAAAAAATATCCCATTGGTGATTGGAGACTTGCAAAATGAATTAAATATTCCCTTTTCTTATAATGAAATAAGGTATTCTCTGAATGATTCTCAAAACAATTCTCCTGAAAATGATAATATTAAGCTCAATATGTTATCACATCTCCTAGGTAGTGTAGTTCGACATCTTTTTTGTATCTATAATAAAACTCTCTTTGACCAGAAATTTCCAGATTCTTGGTCAGAGACAATAGTTATCCCCATACTGAAACCTGGTAAGATAAATCATGTCCCACAAGTTTACCACTATCTCCACAAGTACCACAAGTTTCAATCATGTCCCTATCTCTTTAATTAGTAGCCTGTGAAGGTGATAGAATGACTGGTAAACCGTCAATTGATGTGGTACCTTGAGAGAAATGCTCTAATTTCTCCAGAACAGTGTGGTTTCCACTAGGGTAGATTCTCTATTGATCCTAGTTGCCCTGGAAGCTGCTATTCAAAACTCATTTTTATGTCGCCAACGCCTGGTTGCTGTATTTTCTTTTATTTACAAACGCATACGTCACGGCATGGTGGAGAGGAATCCTAAATACGCTTCATAAACAGAATGTACAATGTAATCTCACATTTATCAGGGGTTTTCTCAGGAGTCGGCCCTTATGAATTCGAGTTGGAACGATGTTAACTGAACGTTTCACTCTGTAAAATGAAGTACCTAGGAGAAGTGTCCTAAGTGTTACTTTGTTTGCCATAGCCATACATAATATTACAAACAGCGTGCAAAAACCGGTTATGTGGTCTTTATTTATATATGATTTTTCTATTTACGTAGCATATAAATGTTGGCTACTACAACTTTAGCCCTTTTTTAAAGGCAGTTTCAAAACACAATAACCCACTTAGAATCATGTTGAAAATCTAAGATTCTATCTGGATTCACGTTTTTTCAGGAAAAAATGAAATGCACTTGCTTTTCCTGGTTGAGGGGACATGGTGACCCTCAACTATATTTACATGGTAAACCAGTTGAGGCATGCATGCGAGTTAGAATTCTAGTAATGTGGTCAGACCAACGACTAATGTGGGTAACACATTTGAAGGAGCTGAAGGTAAAATGTCTAAAAATGGTAGACGTATTGAGGGTTCTATTTAATACCCATTGGGGAAATGATCATATAATGCATGTTGTGCTTCTACCAATCTCTAGTCTGTTCCCAATTAGACTACGGCTGCGTGGCTTATTCGTCAGCGTGGTCCACAGCACTAAAGATGGTCAATACAGTCCATCATTCATTCATCTGTCTTGCCATGGGCACTTTTCACTTAAGTCCCATGGTAATTTTGCTGGTAGACAGTAGTGAGCCATCTCTTTGTAAGAGATGGAAGCAAATGATATGCTGCTATGTGGCTCACATTAAAGCGTAATCAATTCATCAACCTTTGATGTGGTATTCTCGAATCAGCATGTTAATCAATACCAGGAACAGCTGAGATCTACTGCTCCTCTAGGCATCAGAACTCAAGTGTCTTTTCTCAGATCTAAATATACAATTATCTCCAGTCAGTCCTTTCTGTTACTTAATGTTATTTCCTCCTTGGCAGCCTTCTCTGGTTAATTACTGTTTAGATCTTATCAGTATAAAAAAAGAACACAACTCCAGTTATCTTACAAAACAAATTTTATAATATTAAAAATAGCATGAATCCTGGTGTTGCAGTTTATACAAACAACTCTAGAAACGTTAATTCTGTTGGTTTGGCTTTGTTGCTGGCAACAGAACATACATGTTTGGCCTTTCAAACATCACCAGTATTTTTGTTGCAGAACTGTATGCCATTAAAAAGGCCTTACATATTATTAGCCAAAAATATTGACATGTTCTTGTTTACTGAGATTCCATGAGTGACCCATAGGTGATTAATGACATGTTCTCTAGACACCCTATTGTCTGTGAGATTCATTGCGTCATTCTCAAATGACTAGACATAACACAATAGTGTTCTTCTGCTGGATCCCCAGCCACATAGGAATTTTAGCCAGTGAGTGTGCAGGTAGTGCAACAAAGAAGGCTTGTTTCTAGTCTCCTTTTCCTGATCATATCACTTCTAATTATCTTGTCTGTTTCCTGAAAGAGTGGTTTTTGATGAGTGTAGAATGAATGGGTTGCTATCACGAACTTCACCCAGTTAAGAACACTATTTCATTGTAGAGCTCCTCATGTAGAACTAGAAGATGAGAGGAGGTTATTACTGCCATTTGCAAATAGGCCATACTAGGCTCACTCATGGATATCTGATGACTCAAAAAGATGCATCAATTTGTATTTGCTGTGACTGCCAACTTACAGTACTCCACATCCTTGTGGATTGTATCTGTTATGCAGCATTACATCGCAAGTTTAAACTGTTGGCTAATATTTGAACTATTCTTGGGGATGATGAAATGTTTTTATCTTATGTAATATGGTTTCTTAGGGCCATCCATTTATATTCACAATTTAAATTACTGTAGTGTGTATCAACTCTTCATGACAATTGCCATATAGCAGTTTGAAATTTTAATTGAGACATAAAATGTTATGTATCTTTGTTTATTACAACAAAATGTCATATCCAGGCAATGACAATGCCAAAGCATTTTTTGTACAGAAAAACAAAAAAAAAGAAATTGGGTGAGCTTAAGACAACACGTTGGAAGTGATAACTAAAATGACCATTTTATATTTTTGTCAATATTATTGGGTTTATCAATTAACAATTATTGGGCATGAACTTCAAGAATTTTGCCCAAAACTGGAATCACAATTATGGTTGTAACTAATTTGATTAGAAGGCACCTCCTTTCACATATATAGCATCACTTTAATAGACTTATAACTGTATGGTAAGATGTCCTTTTTATACTAGAAACTTACTCGGTCAATAAAATAAAAAACAAATTACATTCATTCAGATTAGATTATTAAAAATTACTTATTGATTTTTAACATTTCAATGATCAGATGCAATATTTTAAATACAGTAATATTAGAAAGCATTAAAAAAATAAATAAATACTTTTAATAATAAATTCTGTACTTTTATATAAAGACACAGAATTCATTTGTTTGGAGAATCTCAAGAACTACTGAACTGATGTGAAAAACTCTATTCCTTTTAGGCTATATAGATACTAGTAACCTTCAATTTTGGTCTCCGTGGTATTTATTCACATTAGTAAAATTAATAATATGTAGATAACAAAAAAACTATGTGAGAAAATTTTATCTATACACCCACCAAAGTTTGAAATCTTATTCAGTGGGAACAAAAGCACAGAATCATTACGGTGAAAAATACTTTAAACTTCTTTATCCTCTTCAGACCACAAATAGTTTCCCCACTTAAAAAATTGAATTACTGAAATATTTTATTCTTTCTTTTTCAAAATACGTTCTGCCTTCATAAAAAAAAAAAATGATCATACAGAGAAGAAAAGATATGGCTTCACCCCACTAGTCATCTTACAAACACAAAACAATACATAATGGATACATACAATACATACTTTAAATTATATGTTACTACATATGATTATAAGTTCCTTAACTCTTTTCCCTTAAAAAATAAATTATGATTTTTTGTAATGTTAAAACTATATTATCAATCTACATAATTTTTCAAGGTGAAAAACTTCACTGACATTAGATATCACAGTCCCCCCACCAAAAAGAAAGAAAATAAAATAAGTAAATTAATACAATGAACAAACATAAGAAGGAAAAAATAGAAATGATCATGAATAATTTAGGTAATAACTGTAAAGTAATACTACTGATCTGCTGTTAATTAACATTTAGGCAAAATCCCCGTAGGTTTAAACAATTAATCCCTCATAGGGAATTTTTCTGTTTCAGTTTTAAATTCTAAGAAAATCTGTGGAAAGTAGAAATTAAACAAAGATATGGATTTTTTCCAATAAAAAGTTAAGATACTTTTAGTACATAAAATAATTTTGTGATGATTAATTCTTTAGTTAGTACTACAACTGTTAATGTTTAGTTTTTTAGCTTAGTAATAGGTTTTGTTCATATTTATAAACAAATGGTATGGGAGTCAATTGATATGTAGCATGTGAGATGCATGTGCATGCACATGCACATTCATGTATATGACGAAGAGTTATAAACCAGTATTTCAATACAGCAGATTGAATTTTTAATGGAATAAATGAAGATAATTAAATTCTTCTGATCTATTAAAACTGTAAAAAAAATGTTACAGAATTATTTAAGAATTCTAAATTGATTATTTGCTAAAGCAGTAAAATTACACTATACATTCCTAATAAATTATGCTGTATATAGTCCATGAAGACATGTTTGTAAACAAAAAAGAGATGGGGACAAGATTTTGAACTTTTTTAATTCCTAAGTGAAATTACATATTACTCTGTATTTTTCTGTATAACTTTTTATGACAGTTGTTCACATGTAGTTATGGTTGCTGCTGAATACTAGATCGTGGATACCGGTGTTCTTTTGGTGGTTGGGTTTCAATTAACCACACTTCTCAGGAGCAGTCGACCTTTTTTTTTTTTTTTTTACCTCCGGAACCACAATCAAGTATATCATCAGAGGGATGAGATGAATGAATTTGTAGCGT
>JAAAKQ030368581.1:15208-25703 GCA_010016005.3 Zanna intricata
CAGGTTATGGCGCAGGAGAATTGGTGTTTATACCACGAATACCACTTATCCCAATAATTTTCCATTTAAATTTAAACGAATACAGTTTCCTGTGAGTGTTTTGTTTGCTATAACAAATTGCAGGGCCAGACACAAGGTGCCGCTGGTGTCTATCTAAGGTCTAGCTGTTTCTCGTATGGTCAACTGTACGGCTTGCCCCCCCAGATATCTTTATAATTTAGCAACAGAAGGAAAAACGCATATCGTTGTTTACAAAGAAATTTTGTAAGTAAATTATATTTTTTCATTCAATTTTTTTTAATGTTTTTTTCTCTGCACATAAAATATATTGTTAATATAACAAACATATATTGTTAATAACAGCATACGAAGTCGTGGGTATCAGCTAGTCTTTCATAAAAGAACAAAATTATTCATTAATTTATAACTTATTTTAAAACCATACGAATTTTAATTGGGATCTTCAATAATTCTATTGCTTAAAATAACTCTCCATAAGGTTCTGACTTTAATGTATTGTGATATTTTATTTTTTACGGGTTCGCCTATTTATTCTGTTACATCAGTAGTTATAACAACTGGAAGATATATCTAAGAAATAAGTTTTGAACTTGTTGCAAGAGTAATAAATAATTTAATAAAATTCGTACAGTTTAATTTTTAATATTTGAAGATATATCTGCAAGTAGGTAAACATATGTCACAGGGGTGTAAAGTATTCGTATTTTAATTACCATGTGGAAGGTAGAAAGTTCGTGGCACAGTTGTTATCTGTAATACGTCTAACGACCACCATTCAGTTATTAGTAAAGTAACGATACTTGCTTGCCTAACTACCCATACAGGAAAGAATCTAAATTCAAGTTCACTTAGCTAACAAGGGGTTCTGGTGCCTACTGGCCAGATCTGGCAAGATCTTAGTTATCAGGAGATTCCCAAAATACATGAATCAATAAATCAGTGCTTTGCAATAATTCATTTTTTTTTAATTTAAAGGATTGTTTTATGCACTAATTTTTTAATAAAATTACATTTTAATCTTCAGCTTATTTATTACTCGTAATTCGTAGAATTTTTATCATATTCAATTAAAAAAATCTTTTAGTAATAAAGAAACTTAACAAAAAGGTACTCAAAAGAATTATATATAGAGCAATCAAAAGACAGAAAACACGTGAAACACTGACAGAAATGGACAGATAGACGAAAGAAGAGAAAGAAAAGAAACTTTATGAGAGCTCTTCTCCGGAGGATCATTTGTAACAGCGATGATGAGAAGTAGACGTGTACGTGTAAAGAATATACTTATGAACGCGAGTAAGAGAAAGATGAAATGAAATGAAAGAAGTGACTAAGAGAAATGGAAAGAGGTAGGAAATAAGTAGAGACAAACAAAGAGAAGAATCCCTAAGCTTACTCTTTCTAGTTCTCCCTTTCTCACTACTTTACTTTTTTCTACATGAGAGTTCTTTCTCGCACTCTTCCACGTGTTTGAGTTTGTTTGTTTTTGTGTTTGCGAAGAAAAGGAAAGTGTTATGTAGGTCGGGAATGAGGGGAAAAGAGAAAAATTGCGAACAGGAATGAACTTGGGTACTGGTGGACACGATGAATAATTGCACTGTTACACGAGCATCGGTGGTGACGTTACGAGTATCGCTTTTTTTTTATAATTCTGTATTGCATTCTCTTACTATCTTCTATTTCCCAACACGAAATCTACAAATTTCCATCTCCTCCAGTATTCCATACACTGTGTGCTTCTTTTAACCATAACCGTGGCAAAGAAAAATTAAATTAGTTATGACTGTCAAAAAGAGAACGTATCATCCATCTTATATTTCAAACTAACTCATAACTCATTTTTATACTGGTAAAAAATTCACTCTTCTGCACCGTTATTACAGTTCATTATTAAGCAGAGCGACATAAAATCGAATCAAATCAGTTTTATACCCGGAGACGTGAATGAAATTTCAATTGTGATATGCTTCCATCATGTACAGTGTTGTTTTATATTTTTAATTTGACAAGCATATAGCGCGACTTAACCACTTACCTACTTATCTTGAGTTAACTCGGGTAAACCCAGTTTTTAAAAATAATTATCTCAAATTAACACGAGGCAATCCAAGACGCAACTTTATTTATCCGAATCAACACATACTTTAGACAATGTTTATAATATCTAGCGATCTTCCTAACGTTCTTTTCTGTTGCTGCATCATTTGAAACACTGTTCTCGTTACTCTTCGCGAATAACGTCATACTTCATTCGGTCATTCATCCTCCCGCGTGTTTTTTGATTTTATTCCTCTGCAGATAGTAGTAGTTCAATTAACAAGTGCTTTTCTCATTTTTATGTAATACCAGTTCTAATTATAGCAATCTTTGTAATTTTTTAGTAACTCTATATTCTATTTAATAGTACATTAATTTTTGTTTTACAAAAAGTATGATGATAACTGGGAAAGTGATAACATTATTAGTGTTAATAGTTTTAGAAATGAGGAAATTTATTGGGGTTCGTTTAGTAAATGATTTGGGTAAGGAGGTTCATGTTAGTGTAACATGAAGTTAAATTAGCCGGGGTGATAAGGATCCTTTACTTGCTTTCCATCTGTATTTAATCAAAACTTTAATTATGCAATAGATACGGGAAGGATTTTTTAATTTGATTTTTGATCATAGTTATTGGATAAGATAAACTGCTGAACAAACCGATTAATCAGTCAGCAGCAAACAAGCCTAAATTGGAAAATATTTTTTTAAATAATTTTCTTCTACTTCTGGCGAATGCGAGTTTTCTTTTCCCTAAAAACTTTGCAGCATATATTAGAAAAATTTGAACAGTGGTTGTTTAGGACTAAGAAGCTTACAACTGTTATATATTTTTTGGATAGCTAACGATTGTTCCCAAAAATTTTGTTTAGATTATAACAATTTTGTAATGTAAAAACTGGCTTCATTTTTGCACAACAGCACATATGATCCACAAATTAAATCAAATTTATAACTAATTAAAATCGTTTCATTTAGAAAATCATACTGAAAAATCATTCATAAAAGTTTGATTGAAATATAAACAATTTTGTAATCTAAAAAAATAGCTTCACTTTTCGCACAACAGCAAATAGATTCACAAACTCACTCAAATTTATAATTAAATTAAAACCGTTAGATTTGGATGAGAATCATAATGGTTTCCAAACCTAAATTTGGCTTTATATGGGCTAGAATAACATATACTGGGGTTAATACATAGTTTGATAATAATTATAAACAGATATTTCACCTACAACTGTAATGACACTCTTGAACCTTTTGCTGAATACAGGCCATTGTCTCAAAACAATTATTACAATTATCTCCTGCTCTTGCAAGAATTTTATTGTTTAATAAAACTGATTCTTATGGAACGTAGATAAAAATACCTTTGATATCTGTTGTAAAAAAGATTATAATAGAAGAAATATACTACAGCAATCATGCTATTTGTACCCTGATATGAAGTGACAATATACGTTGATCCGTGATTTAAAATTTACCCTTTCACTTCTAGTTTTGAGGTAATAAATTTGTATTTTGCATTAAAATATTAATTTATTTTCAGTATATATAATGAAATAATAAATAAAACATTCTTTGTACGTCTATTACTTTATTTTAATTGGAATTATTTTTATTATACAGAGAAAAATGAAAACTATACTCAAAATTTGTGTTTTTTAGCAAGTCTTTCTACAATTAAAAAAAAATAGAAATATTATTTCATTTTTATCATTTATTCTCAATATTTTAATGTATTTCTAAAAACTAGAAAGTAAGAAAACTCTTGCATAGTTCTGAGCAAGAAGAGTTTTCGTTATTTTATTTTGTTTTTTTTTTTAGAAGTATCAGCACATTCTTATCTAAAATTTTACAAAGAAAACGAATTAATAAATAAATTAGAAAAATAAATAAGGTAAAGAAGCAAATTAAAATAATATAAATTTTTACACAAATATAAACAATAATAAAAAAATAATTTAATACTCTAACAAAAATCAGTAAAAAGTTAGTAATTCTAATGCCCTCAATAATTCGCAGTAAGAAACGGACTGATTTTATAGTAAACTACATACGTTAGATTAACAAGTAGATACTACACACAAGCGTCACGTTTCAAATCATCAGTCTGACTCGTTGCATAAGCAAGTATGAAATATACATCACTCACCAATACACCACAGTCAATGTAACCCTTATATAAAAAAAAACAATACTCAGTCATTATACTCTCAAAGTAGTCCTCAATCAAAATAGTTTACTTTGACCCTCAAATTAACCGTCATCATGAGTCTCAAAGTAGGTAACGCTTCTTGAATACATCGAAAAATAATGCTAACAGTAGATACCTCAGTTACAGAAACGACAACGTTCCGACAGGCAGCATCGACTGAGCCACGCTTCTAAATTGCTCCACTCAAATTTGTTTGATATTACATTGAATGTAACTCAAGAACGACTCGACTAATCTTCATCAAATTTTTACATGCACACTTCATAAACACTACTACAGAATATCTAAATTTCAGTGAAATTGATCTAGTAGTTTTGGAGATTTTCGGAACACAGAATCTTTTACTTAGGCCTATAAATAAATAAATAAATAAAATAAATAAATAAATATATACCAATTTAAGTGGTTTAAGTACGAAAGTACTCCTCATCACCTCGTAATGAAAAGATTCCACTTTCGTCCCCCTCTACGTATCATGTAACCGAAAATAAGATAGCTTTCCTTAAATTATTATTTTCACTTCCATTAAATTTTTCACAACCTTATTTATACCAACGTCTTGTAATTTTGATTATTAGTTAAAAATTAAATTTTTTAAAGCCCGTACTCTTTTCATTATTGACAAAACGAATAGATTTGAAATATTTACCACTGGTAAATTAGATCATATATGAACAGATATATATACACATATATCAGAATCACATATGCATAAAAAATTGTTGAAAATTATATACATTTTTAGTACAAGTATGCTACACTTAGAGGCAAATAAAAATAAATATTAGTTAAATATGTTTCTAAATCTGTCTATATCAGTCGAAGAACATTATTGATTCGCAGTAAAATGAAAGTACAATCGTCAACTTGATGAATTTAATACAATAGAGAAAGGAAAACTTAACAAACCTCTGACAAAAATAATTCATTCATTAGGATTCTTTAAATTAATATAATGTCATAAATTATAGATATAGAGATTTCAATAAATAAAAAAAAAAAATATGCTATAAAAACATAGTTTCCATTTATGCAAAAATCTTATTGAAAATTAAAATATATGTTGATGTTTAATAGAGGATATAAATAAGTTGTAAAAACATCAGTCAGTACCCAGCTCTTTAATATCCAATGTTAGGAATGCAATTAGAAAATACTGCTATAGATATTTATACAATTTGATATGGTGCTCAATAAGTTTCACAGTGTATATGTTTAATTTATCAGAGAAAGGCTGTTTTGATCCTGGCTATGAACTATTATTTAATGCCTGAATTGTACTTATGATAAAGTAGTTAAGAGTGCTTATACCTACCATAATCCTTTTTGGTCTATTACTAAGCTGAAGATTATTATATAGAATGTAATAATTTACCTGTCTATCTATCTACCTATCTATAATATCACTAAAACAATTATTGTTGGATTGTAATATCAGTAAACTAATAAACAAACATTTCATGCAACAACAAAAAAATCTTTAAATAAGTGTGTAGTTTTTCATATCAGGTAAAAATTATTAACATAAACATTACAGTCATATTTTATTAAAAATATTGATACTAATAAAAGTAGATGTTTTTTTATTAGAATGAAACAAGAAATTTCCATTTCACTGTGTTATATTTGTTTTTAAACTTGTGTGGGCCTTTTGATGGACATTAGTTTTTATTAGGTTTTGAAGAAGAATAGAAAATATTACAATTATTAGTTGAAGATTTCATAATATAAATTTTGATAACTCTTTGGCACATACTCAATGGTAATACCTAATTACCATGGCAGAAGAAATCCAGAAAAAAAATTGGTTACCAAATACTTTAGAATGAGTTAAGATGGAAATATAATAATAATAATAATATTCAATATTGTACTCCAGTAAGCAAATGATTTTAAAATACTATCACACTTAAAAACACAGGAAAAAAAACTGTAACTGTAAAACACACTTAGAATTTAAAACTCAACTAATGTTGTCACATCAAATTTTTGAACAGTGAAGATTCTTATGATCTTCTTGGCTAACTTTTGAAAAATACTAAAAAAATATTTTAGAAATTGTTCATTCCATTCATGCTAATTGCATGTTTTACTAGTTTATTCTAAGGTGAATAACCAACAAAGCTTTAATTGTAATATTAGGACAAGAAACATGATGTTAAGTACACTTCTAGCTTTTTTTTGTCTCTTACAATCATTCAACTGGTTTGATGTAGCTCTCAACATTCCCTAGCTAGTGCCAATTGTTTCATTTCAGTATACTCCCTACATCCTACATCCCTACCAATTTGATTTACATTTTCCATATTCTGCCTGCCTGCGCAATGGTTTTTGATTACCCGTCCCTCCAGTATCAAAGAAAATATTCCAGGTAATATGTGGCATATAAGTCTGTCACTTCTCTTAACTATATTTGTCCAAATGTTTCATTCTTCACCAATTTGCTGCAATACCTCTTCATTTGTCACTTTATCAAGCCATCAGATTTTTAAAATTCTCCTATAGCACTACATTTCAAAAGCTTCTAATCTTTTCTTCAAGTTCCAAGTTCCACATCCATATAAAGCTACACACCTTCTATACACCTAATATTTCTTAATTGTCGTAAGCTTACCATTATTAGCATTCTTATACTTTCTACATCCCTCCATCAGGTTCAATAGATCCTCTGTTATCATGGTTTTCTACTCGTTCTCTTTTTTCTGCCTATGTTCACGTCTGCTGATTAAGAATTTCTCTTTTAATATTCTCCCATTCTTCTTCTATTTTCTACCTTCATTTTTTATTTAGACCTCTTGCCATCTCCTCCTCAAAAATCTTCTTTACCTACTCTGCCTCAAGCTTCTCTAAATTTCACCGATTAATCTGACAGCTTTTCTTCAGGATTTAAACCCCAATCTACATTTCACTATCACTAAATTATGGTCATTACCATATCCTGCTCCAGGGTATGCTTTGCCGTCAAGGAGTTGATTTCTAAAATCATTGTATAGACATGATATAATCTATTTGATACCTAGCAGTATCTACATGTATATTTTTATATATGTACATGGCTTTTTCTATATGTATATTCTTTGTGATTTTTAAACTGTATGTAGGCAATTACTAAAATATACTTTGTACAAAACTCAATAAGTCGATCCTCTCTTTTATTCCTGTTGCCCAGTTCGTATTTACCCACAATATTTTCTACCTTGCATTTTCCAATACTTGCATTCCAATCTCCAACTATTATTAAATTTTCATTCCCTATTATGTAATTAATTGCTTTATCAGTTTCTTCATATACACACTTTACCTCATCATCATCATCATCATGGGCACTTATAGCCATTTAGACATTAACAATCCAGGGCTTAAGTTTTGATTTTATCCTGATTATAATGATTCTATCACTATGTTTTTTGAAATAATCTACTCACTTCACTATCTCCTTCCCCTTATGAAACCTACTCCTGCCTGCCATTTATTTTACTCTGAATTAATTATTCTAAAATCATCTTACCAAAAGTCGTTTTCGTCTTCCTACTGAACCTTGATTATTTCTACTAAATCTACATTTAACCTATCTATTTCCCTCTTTAAATTTGCTATTTTCATAACTACTTTTGTTTAGACTTCTAATATTGTATGCTCTGACTCATAGAATGTTATTTTTTAATTTTCTGGTGACCTCTTTCTTAGAGATCCGTTCCCCTTCCCCGCTCAGAGATCCGAATGCAAGATCAGTTTACCTATGTAATATTTTACTTAGGAAGATACCTCCATCTTTGTTAACATGGAAATGCAGAGAGCTACATTTTTTAGGAAAAAAACATAGTTTTTCATTGCTTTCAGTACTGAAAAGAATAAATGATTTTGATATGGCCATTTAAGTTCTCCTGACTTTTTTTTTTTTTACCTCCGGAATCACCATTAAGGTATATCATCAGAGGATGAGGTGAATGAATTGTAGCATGTGTGAAAAATGCCATACCTGATCGGGATTCGAACCCGGGACCTCCAGGATGAAAGGCCGAGACGCTACCACTCGTGCCACGGAGGCCGGCAAGTCCTCCTGATTATAAATCCAATCCTACATCCTTAACAACTACTGAAAGAGCTGCTGCCCTCTTTCAGGAACCATTCCTTAGTCTGACTCAACAAAATTAATTAAAATTTATTTATATATATTATTTTTTTAAAGTTTTTGTATGTTATTCATTAATTAATTTATGTTAATGCTAACTTATTTCATTGCTTTTCAAACCTACTAAATCTTATTCAATCAAGTTACACAGTTAATTGGGTTTTTTCCTTTCAAAGATATTTTTCACATGCTGATCCAAATATTTAGTGAAGGAAAACTAATAAACCCTTGAAGTGTAATTAATTGTCAGGTTTATACCTACATGTTTACTACATATCAGGAGCTTCAATCATAGGGAAAATATAACCGTACTTTTTTTCCTAGAGATCTAAATAAGGATTGAAAAGTTACCAACTCAATTAAGGTATAACTTTTGCAAGACTGTTATGAAGAGAATACTGCTTACTTTATAATTTATGGCTTAAGTTACATCAATAGCCTCAATTTCCATGTAATTTTGCCTTCCACATCACTCTTAAAATTCAAGGTCAATATTTCAAAGTTAATAATACAACTGCTATAAAAAATATAATCATTCTAAAATTCAATATGACCAGGACAACAGATGTGTTAAATTCATAGATGAAATAATATTAAAGGCTGCTGAAGCGTAGGCATATCAGTTCCATGTATGTTATGAAATCAACCGTGTTCCACCAAATATAGCATTATAACAAATATAACATTACACCAAATAACATGTTCAGTGTTCTGATATGATTATTGCATTAAATAGTTTGTTACTAACACAGAAAAAACTTGCTACCTTTTAAGTATTTTTTTCATATATCATAATGATTTAAAAGAAAAATTATTTTATACTAGCTAATGTTTCTACCAAGCAGTTTACTTCAATTTGTCCAAGCTGTCCTTCATTTTTCTTAACACAAATACATAAAATTGTTTATCTAAATTTGTGCTATAATAATTATGATGCAAAAATACTCCCGGGAAATGTAGATAAAAAAATATTTTATGTTTGCTTCTGAAATTGATTATACCTCTACATACCACTAAACTGACTATTTATAGAAAATTTTATCCATCAAAATTTAGCTTACCCATTTTTTTTTTTTTTATTTCCATCAGTTGCTATGTATTGCCCTTCTCATTCTAAGTATTTATACATTTTTATTGTTCTACTTAATCTTAAAAATGTGTTTTTTATTCTGAAAGGAATTTAATGCAAAATAATAGCAGTTGGGATCAAGTTGAAATTGTTCCCAAGGGTTCCTCTTATTTTTCAATGGATAAATATTACTATTACCTACATTATTTCTTTTTAAGTATCGTGGTGGCCTACTGATATGAAGTAACTATTGATTTCTTCCTGTTTTTCTTTTTGAAGTATCATTTCAAAGCTTAACCCCAGGAGTTTCATTTATAATATGCTTAGAAACAATGTTTAATAATTTAAAAAAAGAAAACCTTCATCTTATAAAAACATGAATTTGTAAACATTATATTTTATAAACATTTTTATACGTTTTATCATTTTTATACATTTATTTTTAAAAATTTAGTGTTCAAGGATAGAGATAGAAGAACAATTGCTAACATTTACTGAAACCAAACTGCAACAGTAATAATCGAAGAACATACAAAAGAAGCGGTAATAAAAAAGGGATTCTGACAAGGATGTTCCTATCTCGTTACTTTTTAATCTTTACACAAAAATAGCAGTTAATGAAGTTAAAAGAACAATTTAAATCTGGAGTAACAGTGTAAGGTGAAAAGATAAAGATGCTACGATTTGCTGATGAAATAGTAATTATAGCAGAGAGTATAAAAAATTTTGCAGAAACTTTGAATGTCATGGATGAAATCCTACAAAACAACTACTGCATGAAAATAAAAACAAAATGAAAGTAATGAAATTTAGTAGAAATACTGTAGATGAACCAGAAAATATTACTGAAGTAGAAGAATTTTATTATTTTGGAAGTAAAATTACTAAAGAGGGATGAAGCAGGAACGATATAAGATGCCAAATAGCACAGGCGAAATGAGCTTTCAGACAGAAATATAATTTGCTTACATCAAAAATTAATTTAAATGTCAGGAAAACATTTCTGAAAGTATAT
>JAAAKQ030368692.1:0-25701 GCA_010016005.3 Zanna intricata
GGTATGAGACATACTAGTTGAAATAGATGCAGCGTAAGTAATTGCTACTATAAAAATTCATTCACCGTATTTTTTGATCACACCTCGTATGTTAGGTCAATATTATTATTGATCACTATATAAAAAAAAAAAAAAAATGCTGATTGTGTGCTGACAAAAAAAAAAATTACCAACAGATAAATGTCTAGGGCCTGGCTTCAGTACCGAAAAAAAATTAAAATAACATCAAACGCTCTAGAAAAGGAAGGGTCAAAAAACGAAAGCAAAAAATGGCGTTAGCATTCTATTTAACACGAAACTTATATAATAAAATATTGTTTTTACATAATACTAAACTTCCACATTACAAAACTGTAATTATTCCGGAGGCGTTATACGGCACTGACTGTTTGCAAACTTTTTCGGATAAAGACCTTTTTAAAATAGAAAAAAGAATTTTATGAAACATATATGGACCCGATTACCAGGACGCAATTTATAAATCAAAGTGTGAAACAGGAGTTTATAAAAATTAAAAAAAATAAAAGACACCAACCGGAGAAGAAAATTACGATTTAAAAGGCATACACAATGAGCGAAAACAGATTAATAAAACAAATACTAAACTTTTATAGCAATAGAACTATTGGTTTAAAGAAGTAGAAACGATCTTAAAATTTTAAAAATCTCCAAAGAAACCTGTTTAAAAAGAGACCAAATTAGAAAATTAATTGTAGAATTTTTTAGAAAAGAAGAATAAGCGGAATAGAGGAAGAAAATGGACCGAAGAAGAAAAATAACAGAGTGAAAAATGAAAAAAAATACTAGGAAAACAACAGAAGTTTTAATAATGCAAATGTGATCCTTAGTGGTCCAGACGAAAAAAAATTAATTAAAAAATAAAATAATTTTGTTACCTCCCTTGTTTATAAAATAATTTTGGATGAGACAGACATTTTTTTTTTAAATATAAAAAAAGTAATACTTTTAATATTTAATAAAATAAAAAATATTTTTTTCTTATTATAATCAAATAAAAATATGAGGTCTTTTCGGCTATTTTTAACCGAAAAGGGAATTTCCCGACTACCCTTCAATTTTTGTTTGAAGTTGTCCACAACTTAAATAAATGTGGCCCCATATTTAAATTTTAGACTTGGTAGAGGCTTAATCCAGTACTGATCATACGTTAAGTAAGTTTTATATGCGATCGAATTTCAAGTTCAGAGAAATAAAAAATAAAATATTATCATAGATAAGATTAAAAAATGAATATAAATAAAGATCCGAAACTTTTATTCGGATGAACCCTTGATATTGTTATTCTTCTAGTATCAGTTCTATTGGAATAAAATAAATAAATAATTCAGATAGTGAAGAAATAAGAAGGAAAAATGAATAAGCAAAAATGAAGAGGGGATTAGGATATAGCAATAGAAGAAATAGAATAAGCGTAAAATAAGCAATGTCATGACCAAGGTATGTGTAAAGAATAACAGAAGAAATTGAAGTGGGGAAAAAGAAAAGAAAGAATGGTGGGGGAGTAGATAACCAGGTGACCTGTTTCCTTGCAATAACAACCTACCACATGAAATCGTCTCTCAGCTTTTAATGTTTTCATATATCCATTAACTAACTTACATCCCCTTTCTTCAACTGAAAGTCTATATTTTGTATTCCATACCAGCATATATAACAGCACAAACTTCTTCGTGTAGACATATGTGTATAATGATTTTACTTCAACCTTATCCCCACTCTTTATTTTTATATAAACCAGACACCAATGTCGACGACATAGTGAAGTAAAAGAGAATGGTAACAACCTTTAAACATTAAAACTCTCACTCGTTATTAAGTTCCCGCCGGTAAAACAACAATACTCATACCGTGACTTATAATATTTTATAGATAATAGAGTAAAAATTCCTATTATTTGCGTGTTATGTATACATATAATAATATAAAATAAAACAATAAGCGTTGTGCGCGTGAAATATTATCCACTATTATGTATAAATAAAACAAAACTGTAAATTTATAATTATTATATACTTTTTTTTTTTAATAAAACAATAATAAAAATTAATCATCATAAAATAAAAAAAACAGTGAACTAAGAAATTTTAACTAGTCTCAATGACAACGTGAGGGTATTATATACTTTTAAGAAAATGTGCAGTGAAATAAAATTAAATGTAAAAAAAATTTCTTTATTAAATTTTTGTTTATATATTGTTTAGTTTCATTTCGAATAAACAGTTAATTGTTGTTATTCATAGTGTTATAGTGATTTTGTGGCGGTAGATAATATAAAAATTGATAAAGCGTTAAAAAGAAAGACGTGCATTATGTATTGTTATCATTTTCAACGACGTATATTAGTTTATTTTACAGTTTTAGTACTGCACAATCAAATTCGTAAGTATTATAATTTTTTTTTTTTTAGATATCTTACAACTTATTTTATGAAATATTAGTAATCTATTTTTAGTCTATATATGTATACGCTTATCATTAGAAAATGAATCTAATCTCTCAAATGTTATAATTAAGTTTTATACAAAACTAAATATTATTTAGCTTTGTAAATATTATTTACCTTTAAATATTATTTAAGAGGCGAACTAAGCCAAATGTTAATAATTATTATCAGATCTTTTCAACTCTAACATTCTTCTTTTGTACAACTATCTGAAGATGATTCATCAGTATTCTTCTACATCCCTTCATCTGTTTACACTTCATTTTGATTATCCTTCCAAAACATCAGTCAATATTCTAATCTTTCTTTCTTCTTCACACTGTTTCCTTTTTAACTTTCATCCGTAAACTTTTGTTTACATATATACACAGTCTTTAATAAACACCCGCTTTGAAATATCTTAGTTTTTTGATTCTAATTTTTAATTCCCTTATTAAGTGGAAATGGCGTATTTATTAAATTATCTCAAAAGTTTCGAGTTCATTAATTTGTTTTTTTAAGACTATCTGCCCCGCTCTTTCTTACCGACCGACGGTATAACCTATCTGAGGTAGAGCTTATACTAGTCAAAGTTGTTTTCTCTGAATGTAAAGATGTTTTACGGGAACAATCTCTTTGATATTATGACATTTCGATATTCTTTAACCGTTTTTAAAGCTTTATTTATTCGATATTTATACAAAGCTGTGTTTCTTGTTCGTGTAATGAGTACTTCTAAAGAATGTTGTATTATTGGATCATCAGGCCAAGATGAACTATTAATTAGAATCTAACAACAGAATGGTAACTGGAGTTAGAATCAAAAGGCAATTACTCGTATTATATGATAGCATATAGTATACATACCATTCATACGTAGATAACAGTATTGTGACATCTACGCACAGCTAACAAGTCTAGCCAATAATTCCTTAACAGGCTTATACAACATTTTGCAGGGTTAAATGTTGCTGCATAACAGCAGTATAGTTTTAAGTAGGTGTTTATTCTACATATTTAATTAATAGAACAAGATAAAACCGGTATGCTTAAATCTGATATTTCCGGAATCTGGTTGTTTGTTACAAATATAAACAATTGTCGATGGTGAACAAATTTTGTATACACATAAATAGTAAAGATAACTTTTCGCTACCATCCTCCTTAAAGTTTCTTCATTTGTCATTTTATTCCTCAATTATTCTCTATAATTACGTTGCAAAACTTATATATCTAAATATATTCTTATTCTGATGGGAACATAATAACATACTGAACAGATCACTTTAATATAAGTTAATTTATAGATGAAAAACAAATTATATTGTAAAAAAATAATTGTGAGTAAAGTCTATATTAATTATTTAAATGCAAATACATGAAATAATGTTAAAGTAAATAAATAAAGTATAAAAAATTCCTATAAAATAATTCAAAATTAAGAAACCGCTATTGAAAATTATTTTGATAAGATAATTTACATACATTTCAGACAGGATCCAGATATATCGTGTTTTTTTTTTTTTTTATTAGTATTACTTAAAGATTCACAAATATATTTTCCAGAAAAGATAATCTTTTAATTGTACTTTAAATCCTACGGTAGGAAGATTTTTCAAACGGTTCAGCAATTTATTAGGAATGGAAAGGAAAAAATATAATAATTTCTAGTAAGGCGAACTACTACGTTTAGTTATATGAAAATATTTCCGGTGTGTGCTTTTGTAAATGTGGATATCGTTATTTTTACTTTCCTGACATCATAGATCTAGACCTATGCTGCAAGAAGGAAAGTATGGTAATTAGTTAAAAAAAAAAAAAAAATGGGTTAAGGGTTTTGTGCATTACTCAAAGTTTCAGCACTTAGGAATGCCCCAAAAAACATTAAAAAGTGGGGAGGGATAATGTTCGTACTTGCAATGTTGACATTTTGTAGGATTGTTACATGTCTACAGCTTAATACCTTTTGACTGGATAAATCGACTTTGATGAAATTTTGTACAGAGCCTATTGCATGTGGGCCAATTTCTTGGTAAAATTTTGGGGTCAATATTTTAAGGAAGTGAGGGATTTTTTGGGAATCAATTTTCTCAAAATATTTTTAAATAACCCAACTTTATATCAAGCTTGGTGCGTGCATTCATGCTTATTTAACCATTTTCAAAAGTTTTTTCCCCAAAATTCTTCCTTTCGAAAAACTAAAAAATCGATAAAATTATCTTTTTATTTATTGAACATTTTTATGCCTTCCTAGGGATAATAATAGTGCAAGTGACCCCAAAAAATACTTTGAGGACAATGTTGGGGTAGGGGAACAGATTACAGTTTAAAAATATCGATTTTTTTTTTAACATAAAATTATAAATTTGCAATAAAACTTTATCATAAATTACCCTGCTCCACAAAAGAAATCTTAGATTAACATTTCTCATAAACAATTATTTTTCCACTATATAATAGTAAATAACCAATACCAGGAAAGTATTACGACTTCGTTGTCAGTTTTTTTAAGAATATGAAACTATTCTTTTTAGCAAAGATTTTTCATTTAAAAAGAAAAATCTGATGCGGACACTACATGACTTCCTTGTATGAAAATTCAAAAATAATACGATTCTAAATTATAATTTTCAATTAATATTAAATAATCAGATGTTTCTCCAAATCTATTACATATACATATATGTAATAATGCCTATTAAATTACATATACACATTTTTAAAAGTACATAAAATTTTATTTCACTAATAATTTTATATATATATATTTTATCATTATTATTGCATTATCATTTATTGTAATTTTTTGTACAATCACGGGCTAATAATTATTAATAAAACAATATATTTAAATTTAAAAAAAGTTTAAAGAAATAAATTAAAAAAAAAAAAAAGTTAAACAAATTAATTAAAAAAAGACGTTAAAAAAAGAAAAAAAGGAGATGAAGTCTGATTCAAAATTCAAACCGATGTGCCGTCCCTTTGCAAGATGCAAATATTTCATTAATTAAAATTTTACTTGGCTATAACTGGAAGCAATAAAAATAAGTACCACTTGTGATATATCGTTAAAAAGATCTCAATGAGGGCTTATTACTGCAGTTAAGAAATCCAAATTTGGGGATTTTGGGCTTTTTTGGACACTTTTGGTTCAGTGGATTGCAATCAAAAGGGTAGGTGCAAAAGTGGATGTTACACCAGTCCTACATCCAAAATTTCAACATTCTACGGCTAATCGTTTTTGAGTTATGCGGAGACGTACGTACATACGTCACGCCGAAATTAGTCAAAATGGATTCAGGGATGGTCAAAATGGATTTTTCCGTTGAAATCTGAAAACTGAAATATTTCGTGATTATAATAATGATCTAATAGATCACATACTGATAATGATATAATAGCTTCTTTTATCTTAAAAATTCCTTGTGATTTTTGAGGAAGCCCAATGAGATGGGATAAACGAAATCTATTTGAACTTCTCTCGAGAACTAATCATTTAATCTCAAATATTTTGCTTTGTAGGTAAAAGAGATAATATCGTTATCATTAATGGGAATTCTATCAACGCGATCAGCATGTTATATCCACCTAAGAAACAATTTGATAAATTTTATCCATATTTAAATTTAGATGGTTACAATCCATCCAGTGAATAATTTTTTTTTTCAATAGGCGCACAACCACGTATCGTTATCAGCACCCGGACACAATAATTGTATAGTAAATAGATAAATATTAAAAATTACAACAAAGTAATATAAAAACACAGAATAAATGGAAAATGCATATGACGTATGCTAAAAGCGAAATAAAACCACAATGAAATATTACATTAATAATTGAAATTAAAATAATAAAATTACGATATGCCTCACGCCAAATGACATAAATAACTGAAATATACTTCAGTAAAAATCAAATATTTGAATATAAACGGATGGCCTATATGAATATAAAATATTCGACAACATAGTTTTATGTTTCCAAAGATATTTCTTAAGTTGCCCGCCGGGCTGGTCTAGTGGTTAACGCGACATTGCAAATCAATTGATTTCGAAATCGAGAGTTCTAAGGTTCAAATCGTAGTAAAGGTAGTTATTTTTAAACGGATTTGAATACTAGATCGTGGATACCGGTGTTCTTAGGTGATTGGGTTTCAATTAACCACATTTCTCAGGAGTGGTCGATCTGAGATTGTACTAGACTACACTTCATTCACATTCATATACATCATCCTAATTCATCTTCTGAAGTAATAACTTACGGTAGTTCCAGAAGCTAAACAGATGAAGAGAAAGATATTTTGTAAGCTAGTCCCCAGTTTAAATTTCCCACGCTTTGCCGCATAACAAACACAATCAACAAGGATATGGTATACAGTCAGTTGGCAGTCGCAGTGAACACAAACGGGTGCACCAGTCTGAGTCATCAGATATCCATTAATAAGACTAGTGTGCCATATTGGTAAATGGCAAATAATAACCTCCTCTCGACGGTTATTCCTGCATGAGAAGCTCCACGGTGATACAGTGTTCTTCGCAGGACGAAGTTTATTGTTGAGGTAGCACTCCATTCGCATTGCTATCGTATAATTTTCGATTCCTTTTAAATAATTATCTTCATATATAGATACAATTGAGTTGTTTACGAGAAGGTTTACGATGATCGACACAAAATTTTGAGGCAGGTCATTAATAAATTATTATTTATTATTATTAAATTATTATTAATAAATAATTACATATTATTTTTCTTTCTTCCACCAGCCCGTATATACTTTGAATAAGAAAAAATTGCGAGCTTCTTTTTTAAAAAAAAAAAAAATTATTAATAGTAATAAATATTCACCATTTTATATCCAACAAACTATTAGCCATTCCTTCCATGAATATTGAAATCACCTTCTTAATATCAATAAGAAATTTTCTAAGGAGAAGGAAATGAATGCTAAACAGATAACCTCATTATTGAAGCTAGTAAAGCACGATTAAACCGGATGTCCAAAGCATTATTAATTTCGTAATTGTAAAAGTATTTAATACTAAGAAAATTTAATTTTAGCAGTCATAACATATTTAATACTTTCTCCACTAATCCATTAATACTTTACATTTCTTCTGATTTTTTCATTTTATTGAAATGATATATCCTTAAAAGTTTAAAAATGTTCAGAAATAAAATTCTAATTCACACGCATGGGGCCACATATTTAAATACTTTTACTTTCATATTTTAGTTTTTACGTTAAAACATTTTTAAACGTTTTAGAAACCTTTAAAATTTTTCTTACAAATATCTAAAAAAAAAAACTGATTTTTTTTTTTAAACCGAGAATATAAGGTATATTTTTTAACCGGTTGTAATCATTCAAAAATTGCAATATCGGAGTACAGACTGGATCGATAAATTCTAATCCAATTTCGATAAATAAATCCTAACAACGATAAATAAAACAAATGTACTGGAAATCTAATGAAATAAAAACAACTGAAAATTTAAACTAAGTTCTGTATATCACCAATATGATTCGAGTTCCATATGATATTAACTGCGACAAAAAAAAAAAAAAGAAAAAAAATTTTTGTTATTTTATTTTGTTTCCTTTTGCTCCCACTCTAACACATACTAAATCATCATGATCGTAAACGTAGATAACAATACCTGAATACGCCGAAAATATGCTAGCAATAGATCAGATAAATAAAAGTGAATGTTCTAACTTACAGCATCATAACCACGCTTCTAACTTGTCCAGATCAAAGATTGAGAAAAAAATTTGGCCTCCGTCCCCCATTGGGCCCAAAATTCAAAAAAACCTGTTTTGTTTACTTTTTCTGCCGTCTTACCGTTCTCCTGAAACTCTCCTGAGATCGAAATCGATATTCCTTTACAGGTTTCATCCGGAACAGTGTGAGAGTGTGAGAAACTCCATACAAAACGTCCGAAAATTGTAGGGGGTCGGGGTAGAACCCCAAAATTAAAATTTCGTCGTCTTCGAGAGCGTGCAAGCCTTTTTTCGAGCAACTTTCTTTACTTATCTGTAACCTATTTTTTTTTTTTTTGGTGCTTACCCTTCAGAAAACTCTGAAGTTTATTATAGACCTTTAACCCGATCAAGTGATCGGGAAAAATTTTGATATACTAGAGCTTATTTGGAAAAGTGTGTATCTTTTTGAGCCCTACTGATAATATAAAGTAAAGGAGACCCTACAGCGCAAAATTGATTAGAATTATTTTTGTTTAGTGTACTGTGAAACCCTCGGTAAACGTTTAAAAGATTGGGGATATGCAGGGGGGGGGGGTTAGCTTTTTAAATAAGCGTCTGTGCGAAAAAACACAAGAGACTTTTTTTTCGGGGATCAAAATAAACTGAGGGGCCCGCGGTCAGATCCCCCCTCTGATTAACAAGGAGGGCCCTGGAACCAAATAAATATTTTAAGCTGGCGCCCCGTGCACAAGGAAGCCTCGGAGCGAAAAAGTCGAGGGTGCGCTAAAAAAGACCGGAAAAATCCGAAATCTTGAAATTTCCTCCCAGGGGGGGTTTTACGCCCCCCCAAATTTTTGCGCGACTACAAGTTAACGTCTGAGCGAAATGACGCGGAGAAACTTTTTGTAGAGCCCGTATAACTGCTTAAGAGTCGAGAAAGGGAATTCAGCCCCCGCTCCCCATTGGGTCCAAAATTCCAAAAAACCTGTTTTTTTTTTAATCATTTTCGGCCGTCTTACCGCTCCCCTGAAACTCCCCCCGAAGTCGAAATCGATATTCTTTTATAGGTTTGATCCGGAAGAGTGTGAAAAACTCCATACAAAACGTTCCAAAACTCTAGTACATATATTATCACTATGTATTAGGGAACTCAAGACGAAATATGGTCCTGAGATAGTCTCTTTTACATGCTCTTGAGATCCCTATTTACATGTGGGAATGTCCACATGCCACCTAGTGGTCGGTTGAGGTACTAACTTTACGTAGTTAAATTGGTGTTGGGTGGCACCGATTTCAAAAACAGTTATTTACTGTAAATACTTTTACTTAGTTAATAAATAAAGATATGATTATTTGTAAAATTTTAGTACTATTATTTTTTTGAAGTCGGTTTTCATTATTACTTTTTTAATTACTTTATTTCAAAATTTTTAGTGGTACGTAGTACCTATATATATATATGTATGTTATATTCAAGCCTTACCAGTCTTTGATGGAATATTTCGACATGTCCGATATGCATGATTACGGCCTTTGTCGGAATATTACATCAACTTTTGTCGCTGTCATAATATTCCGTCGTTTTACGTATAGCTTTTTTAAGTAGTACTGTGTAATAATAGATAACTTATCTATCTTATGATAGATAAGGTTTTTTTTGGTATTTTTCTTGTAATCATCATCGGATTCGGTTAAAATTTATAGGGATCATTCCGAAAGTAGACTCATTCGATTAAAAAAAAAATATATCAAAATCGGTTAACTAACGTTGGAGATAACATATGTTACAAAATCCATTCTTTTTCCTAAGATTATCATCGGATTTGGTTAAAATTTATATGGGATCAATCCGAAAGTATAATTTTTAGATTAAAAAAAAACTATCAAACTGGGTTTACTAACGTCATAGATATTGCGTAACATACATTAAAAAATCGCTTTTTTTCTAAGATTATCATCGGATTTGGTTAAAATTTATATGGGACCAATCCGAAAGTATACTCTTTCGATTAAAAAAAAAATATATATCAAAATCGATTTACCAACATCGGAGATATTGCTCAAGATACCTTTAAAAATGTTTTGTTTGATTTTTTTTGTGATTTTTCTAAAATTGTCATCGGATTTGGTTAAAATTTACATGGGACCATTCCGAAAGTATATTCTTTCGATAAAAAAATATCAAAATCGGTTTATTAACGTCGGAGATATTGCTTAACACACATTAAAAATAACTGTCGTATTGATAACATCCTTTTTTGAAGTCGGTTAAAGATTAACGTAACTATTAAGATAAAACCACTGGAGATTATTGAGCCACAATATTTTATACATATACACTCGTATAAAGGAAACCCAAATGTGAATGGTATTTTCGTATTATGCCTCAAAATGTAAAGAAAATTCATCTTCACCCCCTCCCTCCCAACCTAAATTAATACTGTACTTTTCTTCGAAAAGTCGGTGAACATAAATTTGATAAGTTGGAAGATTATTTCTGAATTTTAATATTTTAAGTTGAAATTGCTTTGAAATAAAAAAAACTACACAATATTACCAGTACGGATATCGTGACATCGTATGTTTATCGTTATTTACAGGCTTCTAGAATAAAAAATACGATAACTTTGCCGTAGTTATATTTTTTATACCGTTCGTCCTAAAAAGTGAAAAAAAATTTATGCTGTTTCTTCTATTTTTTTTTTTTTTTTTTTTGTTTAACCTCCAGAACCACAATTAGGTATATCTTCAGAGGGATGAGATAAATGAACTGTAGCGTGTGTGAAGAATGCCATGCCTGACCGGGATTCGAACCCGGGACCTGCGGGTTCGAATCTTGTTTTTTTTTATTACAATTAATAAACAGTACTAAAGAGTAATAGAATTATTATTTTAATAATACAATAATTATTTTATTATCCTTTATTTATTTACCTCGAGGAATTACTATTTTTAATCTGGGAGGGAACAAATAAACAATAATTAAAATTTTAGTTTTTTCAAAATAAAAACTTTTGGTTATTGAATTATTGGATCCAGCTCAGATTAAAATTGAAACTACCACGTGATAAACTTACTACACAGCCAACTAAACTGTACCAAATATCATATTATCACCTTTATTAACAACCGATTAAATTTTCGTATATGATTATTGCCACATTACGTCTTTGTGTTTTTTTTTCTTGGAGACAACTACATTGTAAAATCCTTGATATTGTAAAATCTTTCATATTTTACAAATTTTCAATTACACTAATTAACAAAAAATAAAAAAAAAGTTTATTCATTCATTTTTTTTTCTTATAAAACTCTTCGACAAACTATGACAACATTCTACGGTACATTTTTTTCATATAAGAAATATGTAATTTTTCTATAGTAATTCAATAATTGGAATAAATCTGTTAGTATAACGGAAACTGTTAAATTTTCGTCAAAACTGGTTAAAATTAATTTAGGAATATCAAAACAGAAATTCAATTAAAAGAAATGTAATTATATCTTCTTCAATTAAAATAATATTTTAAAAACAAAAAAAACACTATTACTTGGTCAAGGTAAGCCAGTACTGGTACTGAGGTATTACATATAAAAAACTTGATATCTCTCTTTCTGTGTGCGCGCACGCGCGTTATGTGTGTCTGTGGGATGAATAACATGTCACAAGTGAAAATTTCCAGATTGTTTTATTTAGTTATATATTTCACTGTAAATTCTAAAAAGTTCTTGTATTCGACCTGAGTTTTGTCCTCATTCCTTTGCTCTTCTAAATATTTATTAATGACTTTTTTCAAAGTATTGAACAATTCATTGTTACCTCTTCGCGGATGAAACAACAAAATACGAGTATATCATTACAAATAATAAAAATTTTCTAAAAGAACCAGAAAAGCAGTACAAAAAATTATTCAATGGACAGATTGTAACTATCAAACTTTCAAGTTTAGCGATGAACTTTTCAGGTACCATTGTTAATCATACAGACAGTATTACCGTAAATGAATGAATGGCAACAATACTACTTCTGTTGCTCATAGAATGAAATTTCTAAGTGTTTTGTAAGATTATAAACTGTCTTGGGACAATTAACTTATTTTGTATATAACAAAATAAAGCCTTATTACTATTGTTTTGCTTTGAAGTGTTTTAATAAAGCTAAGCTTGTCATTATCATTATTAATTATAAAACCTTAAATATATTCTTTGTATGAAATATATTATTATCTCTTGGAGGCTTTCTCAAAAACTCAGAACACGAGTTTTTAGGACATAATAATGGGCCTTAAAATTGCTGTTTGGCGCCAATAATACAACTTATCACGTGTTTAGACTTATGAATATACCGGGTTTATAAATTAAAATCCCGGGTTTTAAAGTTATATTTCTCAAGTTTCATGTACATTAATTAATTCGTATCCCGAAGGCAAGTTTACTTGCTGTTCTTTTTTGCGGAAGCAACTTTCTGGAATGAACTGTCTTAATATGCTACATCTAAGCCTCTTTCCTCAATTGAAATGCGAACCACAGAACTTTATTTGGCAACAAGACGGTGTACCTCTTCACTGGCATAACAATGTATGTGATTGGTTAAATGAAAACCTCTCCGACCACTGGTTTGGTCGCCGGGGACTAGATGTCAAGGGTTATTTGCCGTGGCCTCCACGTTCGCCCGATGTGACCCCGTACGATTTTTTCTTTGGGAGTTTATAAAAGATGAATCAAATGTATGTGCCATCGTTACCGCCTGATTTACCCGACAACAGTCCAAAATTCAAAATTTCAGCATCCTTCGGCTAATCGTTTTTTTAGTTATGTAAACGAGAAACGTACATACAGACGTCACGCCGAAACTAGTCAAAATGGATTCAGGGATGGGGAAAATGGATATTTCCGTTGAAATCTGAAAACTTAAATTTTTCACGATCACAATACTTCCTTTACTTCGTACAAGGAAGTAAAAAGTAGTTATTTATTGTTAAATAAGTATATAAATATATCTATCTCTTTTAAATAAGGACGTATGTAAAACGTAAAACTTGTTTTGTGAAATAAATACAAACAACACTTCGGTTTATGAAGAAGGGACATAATATGCTTCCACTGCCATCTTCAATAAATTATAGATTCACTTAAAAGATACTACCACAAATTTATTTAAAATAAAGATTTTATTATATGAACAATTCTACTTCGTATGTTTTTTCTTTATTTTTCTAAACTTGAATTTTCTGTATTTCAGAAAATCGTTTATAGAATATTGTAAAATTAAGTTTGAATAATCAAAACTTCAATCTTATCAAAAAGGATTGTTAAAAACATCTTTATTTGGTATCATATCCCATACATTATTCGATGCTTAATAAATTCCTTTAATTTTTATGTTACATTTCCTATTATATTTTTAAGTTTGTATATCTCTTTAAAAAAAATAATAATAATACTTATTAATTACTAATATAATCAAAGTAAACATAAATTATTAGCGCATTTTAGGTTTTAATCAAAAAATAATAAAGCGATATACTTAATACATATTTTATTGTTGAGTACAGTATTTCAAACATTTTGTTTACAATACTTTTTAACTTCAAACAAGTCCCACACGAGCACTTTGCGTGATGAAAATGTCAGATGATATTCACTTTCACACCACATATTACGAAGATATTCTATTAATTACACCTCCAATTTTTCTTTTTAGTTCACTGATGTTGACAATCTTCGTTGCATACGCCCTGCCTTTGACAAACTCTCAAAGAAAGAGATAGAATGGTGTAACGTCATTGGATCGAGATAGTCAGGGAATCGTTCTATCACGGCCAGTCAAACTTTGAGGAAATTTTTCATGAAAATAGTTTTTAACATTCAAAACCTAGTGTGGTGGTGCGCCATCTTGTTAGAAGTAAACGTTGACAGAAATACTGAAGTCCAATTTATGGTATTGCATACTCCAGTAACATGTCTAGATAACTAGCGCCACCAATGACCGTTGGATCGGCGAAGAAAAATGGCCCGATCACTTCATAAGTTAATTTTAGGGCTATCATGTTTTGTCTGTCGAACGGCATGAGGACTCTCGCAAACCCAAATCCGACAATTAAGATGGTTTACAGGCATATACGAAGGTAGCTTCGGCAAACAAAATTGTTTTTTTTCTATAAACACATTATCTTCGTTCATTTTATCAAATTGCATGCACCAACTGAATTTTGTGCGCATGAAGTTTTAGGCGCTTATGTAGAATCTTCAAAATTGTCCATTGCGGTATTCCCAGTTTTAAACTCTCTCGACGAGTCGATTTACCCAGGATTCTCTGAAAAGTTTTTCATATTTGATACACAACTTCCTCGAAGACAATAGGTCTGCCAATATCTTTTTTGTGTATTACACTTCCTGTATCCCTAAACTGCTGATACATTTAATAGTTTTTAATTAGAAGGATCACGGTCATTCTCTAAAGGAAAACGTCTACGAACAGTAATAACAAATCTGCTTTCATTAAACCAAAGTACGCACATGCCTTTCTCCTACGGTAGCCATTGCTCAACTGACGCTTCCTCTTTCCTTACATCGCACCGGCGTTTTAATTCAAGGTTATCAGTAACTCTTGTATCAACACTAACGTCTGAAGAAAAAAACGCGCTAATTTTTTATTAATCCCAAAAATGCGCTGAATAATTTATGTCGTTCATCTTGAATGTTAATAATAAATGAAAGCGTAATAATGAGACCCTTGAATATACTAAAATATAGTATCTGTAATAATACTACGCAACTCAATTAGATTTACACTGAATTTTCTACAATAAAATTTTTTTGTGTATTTTTAATTTAAGAAACATAATACTAACTGTTCCATTAATTATAATCTTAAAATATATTTTAATAATTTTCACTTAAGATCGATTAAATAAGTTTAATTAAAATTCGCTAGATTTAACTATATTACTGGAATAATATCTTTGGCTATGAGTTTAAAGCTTAAAAATCGTTTCGTAGTAATCATAAAAAATTGAAAAAGGGTCTTTTATTATCCCTAAATCACTTTCCTGTTAATGTAAATAATTTAATTCTTGACTGAAATTTTTCATAAAAAAATTACTACCCTTCTCTTGAGTACTTTTTAACTAAACTCTCGACTTTTGACTGTGTGAAAAGCACAAAAAATCAACACACAGAATTAAAAAATCTATCAACTATTCTTTGACTAATCTATTGTCATTGTCCTATTCCAATTTTAAAGTTTATTGGACTAACGGTTTTTTTGTTATCAGCCTTTTTTGAAAGTACTGTAATAGGTATGTCAGTTAAAAAATAAAAATAAATTATTTGCTCATTTTTTTTTAACATGGTATTTGTAAATAAAAATAATTCGCGTCAATGAGGGCAAATGACAGTTTTTACAATATAATTAATATCCTAGACCTTTTCAACAATTTTTTAAAAAGATTTTTTTTTCAATTCTCCCTTGTTATAATAATTACTCCTTTTAATTAATAAACACATTCTATTTTTCAACTTATCAAAATAAACATAATTTTTTTTTTAAGTATTAAAAATAATAATTCTTGTAAGAAATAAATTTTGTAAATAGAATGGCCGATAAACAAAAAATCGTTGATCCAGTAATGTCTAAAATGTACCACGAGAATGATAATTTATTATCTAAAAGAAACTTAGTAAGGAATAATTTTAGAATTTTTCTGTGCGGTCCCACTTAGGATACAAAAAAGGAATTACTTTATAAAAGTAGTCAAAACGGTACTGTTATTTAATTATTCTTATTTTATGAAAAATTCCAGTACTTAAATAAAACTGTATTGGTTTGGAAAATTGACTGCAGAAGTAAATATAAGAGGATCGTGCTCGATTTTTATTTACGATTTATGAAACGAGAAATTAAACTTCAAACTAATTGGCAAAAATATGACTAGATTAGAATAATAATTCTAATAAATATGGTTAAAAACAACCTATGGAACATAAAAGTTATTATTTTTGCACAAGTATTTTTATAAATTTCAAAGAGAATTTCTCAAAATTAGTATTTTACAATAAAAATTTATACATTACTTTTTTTTTTTTTATAGAATACATTATCTTTTTCCACAACAGGGGCGGTCAAATAATTAGTTACATTTGCCCATATTTTTTTTTTAAAGAGATATTTTGATGAAATCATTTAGCGATAGTGGTTATACTTCTATTTCTTCAGCTTTAGTTTAGTTTTGCTCGAAACAGAAATGATTAATCTGTTTTAAGATGTAAATATGTCCCATCAGTTATAATTTAGAACGTTTAAATATAACCTCCTAAAAACAAATAATAATAAGGTTTCCATGAGCAAGGATACATAACCCCACTGAAATTCATCGCCAGTTAAATTGAAGTGTATTTTTTATAGTATTTTTCCATTAGGCGATCAAAAAACGGTTTGAATTGTCCGAAAATGGGAGTACGGACATCGTGGTCGATTACAGGTAGGGAAACCCGTCAAAGTCTAGCAGATGATAATATTTAATCCTTACAGGAATAGTTAGTGAAATACAGGGGACGAAATAGCAGCTGAATTCGGTATTTACATGGAAATGTGCACAACAACACACTGTCGAAAAATTTGTTCTCGGTGAAATTTTTTGTCTGAAACGATATGGATTTCATTTGAATGGAAACACGCTCATTCCTGAAATTTGAAAAAAATGTCGAAAGATTTTCCACGCCTTTCGTACTTTTCCACGTACTTTCAGGTAAATAAAAGAATTTCCATTTAACAATATTCCGTATAGTTTTTTTTTTTAGGGTAGTGAAATTAAGTTTTTCAGTCTCTAATATCTTAAGGACCTATAGACAATTACAAAAAAAAAAAAACATATTTAAAAAATATACTTATAACATCTTTTTCAGTTCAAAATATTTTATATGAATATAAACTGCTACTTTACAAATAATCAAACGATATTTATAAAAATGTATTATGAAATTTATGTTACAACAATAATGCAGTGAAAAATAAAACTTTTAGAATGAATTCAATAGAACTGTAGACACAATTAATATTCTCATGTATAGACTATTCGCCACCCGAGACACTTTTTTTTAATTATCATCTACTTTCAACACTGGTTTTTTTTTTTTTGCGGTGTTCAAATATTGTAAGGTATTCTTTGTGGTTGTACTTAGTAACAGAATAACAGAGGTCAAGTTATGTAAATAATATTTAAATTAATTTAAAATACAAACCTGGTTTAGTTTTCTCAGTTAAATTAATTCTATAATCATACGTAGGCTACATTCAATGTTTCACTTTTTATAATCGACATTCAATATTTTACTCATGTAATTACTTTCATAATATTACAATTTTTTTCGTCCACAAATTATAAATTTCAAACTTATTTACACCGAAATATTTAGCTAAAACGTGTTATGTGTACAAACTTGCTATGTGCTGTATATATATTACGTTTCAAAATACATAATAAATACATAAAACCGAATTCAAGAAAGTAATACAAATTATTAAATTTCGGCTTTTAGAAGTTTGTGCCAAATTAAAAATAATTATCTACTGATTTTATAAGTATTTAATGTGGCGCGGAATAATTGAAAATGTTTTCTTCGTCTAATTTTAGAATATTTTTTAAAGACATTTAATTAATTTTTAAAGTTTATTTTTATCTAATCTAAACTTTTTATCTAAAATAAAAATAAGTTACAAAAAATAGTGGTAGTATAAGAAAAGCAAGAGGCATGAAATCTGCGTTTTGATATAAATAAGAAAAATATTACACACAAACGATGTTAACAAACTACTACCGAGTATGATCTAAGATTTTCTGATGAGGTAAAGGAATCACTCTTTTACCGTAAGCTTAAGTTAAACAAATTTTCCTTGTAGTTTCGGGCGCAAAAGTACTTTGAAGTACTATCAGAATGAAATCAAAATAAGGTTTCATATAAATAAATATGTATATAGAGTGATTCACGAAGAATTTAACAAATTTTCAGGATATGTTGTACTAACCAAATCGGGTTGGCCTAGTGGTTAAACTGGTCATCGCAAATCAGCTGATTTCGAGGTCGAAAGTTCTAAGGTCCAAATACTAATAACGGTAGTTACTTTTATTCCGCCTTGAATGCTAGATCGTGGATACCGGCGTTCTTTGGCGGTTGGGTTTCAATTAACGGTCGACCTGAGACTGTACAAGACTATATTTCATTTACATTCATACATATCATCCTCATTCAACCTCTAAAGTAATACTTTACGGTGGTTCTGGAGGCTAAACAGAAAAAGAAAGAGATGTTTATATGAACTTTCTTCTTTATTTTCACCAGTACAACATGCCCTGAAAGTTTGTTCCATTATTCATTAATCACTTTGTATATTATATCATAACTTATAAATGGAATACTAACGTTTTCATCAAAACTATGAATAATAACTTTAAATGGTTTATGAAGACAAAGATAGTTTTCGTTAAAATAATATTTCAGCTTAATGTGTCTGGTAAAAACTTATAAAACGAAGGGTCTTTCCGAGTCAAATCAACAGGGTGGATAGCTATTCACAACCCGACCGGCTGGGATTTTCATGAAATTTGGTATGAATTAACTATTTATACAGTTGTGAAAAACTAATGTATTTCAGATCTCTTTAATTAACCGTTTTGTTTTTAGATTCCTTCAAATTTGCTGGAAAATGGCAAATTTTGACTTGATGCAATAGTGTTAGGTCGACATAACTTTGTTATTTATTAAGGTAGAATGATAGACTTCGACTTATTTTAAAGCTTATTTGATGTTCTTTCATACGATATACAACAAGCCGATGTTTACATAAATCTTTATATCGAAGGCCACCACCGCCTTTGACTTTTGTCTTTAAATTTCAGAAAAAACAGATCTTATATCTTTTAATGAAAAGTATATTTTATTCATATTATATTATAAAATAGCAAATTTGAAACTGGACTGCATTAGGATCAAGAAAAAAAAAGTTATCAACGTTTTAACAAAATAATCTTTTTGTGGGGTTTGAGTTGGTAATTATTTCAATTTTTGTTGGCTGAACTTACTAAATCAAATAAAATGTCTTGTAAAAAGAAAGTAAAAGTAATGAGGTAATATGTTGCTCATTTACTTCGTCTAATAAAAAGAAATAGTATATCTCAACTCAATCAGATGATTAGTGATGATGTAAAGCAGTGACTAAGTGAAATTAATATAAACTGAAAATCAAAATGTATTGAAGCTTAGTATATCATCAGTTAGTCATAGTCTGTGTCCATTGTTCCAGTGTAAACAATATTAAATGTGACCTAAAATATTTAATTTATTTGTAGAATAACATGATGTAATTGTTTTCAAGAAACAAGAGACAGACGCCAACAAGACGAGGAAAACACCTGTAAATCACCCTTGTCCTACTCCTGACCGGGCTAATCTCGGGGCTGAACGCCCCGCAGCTGCCCAGCCAACAACACATGGCTCCGGAAAGCCATATGCTTCGAAGATAGGCCCCGAAATCGCCTCCGATGCCATCTCTTGTAGAAGAGCGTCCCCAATATGATTTAAAAAGGGATTTCTGCCCGCTTTGGGCGGAAAGGGAGGCGTCGCGGACGATAAGCTAACTAGCATATCGAACCGCTGGGTCCCAATCGAACAAAACCCTCCCAGGGATCGGAACGCAATCCAAACTTCTCAACGAAATCAAGCCATTTTATTTAGTATAACCGCCAGATAATTAGAATGATCCAGCAGCCAAGGGCGCAAGCCCGTATACTGCGAAGAGTAGGAGGGTATTGCACCCTCCGACATCCTTACGTTCCGTTCCGTCTAAGATATTCAGTGATTGTTTATTGATTGCTAAGTGTGGTGTAGTTACAATTTTTTTTAAAGTTATGTATCTTTTGATGTATGGCAATTTTTTACAATAATAAATGTAATCCATTTCAAGAAATAAGTCGTAATAATGTTACTAAGAATTTAAGAAAAATGTTAACGTGAATGAGAAAAAAACCCAAGTTTAGAAAGTGACTGGAAAATTTGTGATACATGTCAGAAAAAACTTGCATCAATTAGTAATAAAGCATCAGAAGAAGAAGAAGCAGATGATGGTAAAGAAGCCCTTTATGATGAAACGAATTATGCATTAGACAGGGTCAATGAGAGTCTATTGAGTATTGGGAAATCACCTGTAAAATGTAAAAAAATGCAAGAGAAAACATTTCCTGCCAAAAAGACTGCAAAAACTGAGTCATCAATGATACAAAATATATTCAATGTAGCTAGTAAAAAGTCTGAGACTTCATCTCAAGTTAACTTGAAAGTGAAATCTTATATAGTTGAAAGAATAATTTAATTGTATGATGAATAGAAGTTTTAAAATAACAATTCTTACTCTTCTTCTGAAGTTGGAGCATCAAAAAAGTGCAAGATGAATTCCTAGGGACTGGAAGTTCAAATCAAAGAATGATTTGCCATACTTTTTATACATTGTCTAAGTTTTTAAGATGGTCAATATATCCAATTCATGCCTCCATGGCCGAGTGGTAGTGTCTCGGTCTTTCATCTGGGTTCCCGGGTTCGAATCCCGGTCAGGCATGGAATTTTTCACACACGCTACAATTAATTCATCTCATCCTCTGAAGATATACCTTAACGGTGGTTCCAGAGGTTAAACAAAAAAAAAAATGTCCAAATCATAAATGCCATAACCGTAATTATTTAAAGACATGCACTATTATATTTTAATTATAAATTCATACAATTATTATTTATATTATTGTAGCTTCTTGTATTAGAGGTAAGCCAGGAGAATTATATTTACACTTGAGATTTTTTAGATAATTTAAAAATGTATGAGATTTATTGTTTAACTTAAAATTTAAATTTAATTTTTAACTTAATTTCACCTTTAAGCATAAAGCGTAATGGTTTTAAAATTCATTTTGAATTAATATTCATTGCAATCTTGTTACAAAACTAATTAGAATTTTTTTAGAAGTAAAGTCTGCTAAAACATTGATACACACTTTATTTTTTATCTCCTGATCCCAAAGCAGTCCCAGTTTCAAATTTTCTCAACTGCTTCATAGTATAATGAAAAATAACATATATTTTTTATTAAAGAATTGAAGACCTTTTTTCATAAAATTCAAGGTAAAGACAAAGATGGCGACCTTAAAATCAAACTTCTATGTAAACATAGAATTGTTGTACATCATATGAAAGAACATCAAATAAGCTTTAAAATGAGGCTAAGTTTATCATTCTATTTTAATAAATAACAAAGTTACGTTGACCTAACACTACTGCTGCAAGTAGAAATTTGCCATTTTCCAGAAAATTTGAAGGGCTCTAAAAACGAAACGGTTTACGATAAAGATATGAAATTCCGTATTTCCAAATAACGCTATCAACAGTTAATTCAAACCAAATTTCATGAAAATCCGATTTGGTCGGTTTGTGGGGCTAGTTGATTTAAAACAGAATGACCGACTACCAAAATATAATCAGAACAATTAAAGTCAGTTCATCTGATGAATACAGCTTGAATGTAAATTTAGAAAATAATAGATCTAATCTGCATCCTTCTCATTTTATTTGTAGTTTGTTAAAAATAAGAAATTTATAAACTAATAATACTTGCTACGCGATATTTTTGTTAAGCTTATAAAACTTTCTTTATATCATTATTTTGAACAAGAATTGCTGCAATCTTTGTTTTCATAGCTCAGGTTCAATTCTCAACAAGGATCTACTGACATTTTACTAATCACTTCATCTTTCTTGCTAAAATAAATTCCTAAATCCACATGAGATATTAAAAAAAAGTATTATATCATGTTAAATACATTTTTATATTAAGTTTTATTCTTTTATCATTGAGGGCAATTAAAAAAGCAATTAAAAACTGTCTATTCAACTCAATAGGCTGAACAGGCAGAAGAACATCATAAATAAAGCAGGGATAAATGTTTGTATATTCATATAATATTATGTTTTAATTACAAAAAAAAAAGAAAATAATAAATAAGCATTTTACTCCAGTTAAGTAAGCTGATAATTAAAATACTAAAAACAAAATATAATAAAAAAATAAACAACGAGCATTAATTGTATTAAAGAAATGCATAACAGTTCCGAAAAGATCTTCTATACACATATTTCCATGTATGCTAATATTTATATAAAGCTGAGTAGTTTTTATTTAATAATTTTTAAATATCATGAAAGCGTCACTGTTAGTATAAATTCATGTATTAAGAAACATAGAAATTTTTTTCATCATTTTTGTGAGGACCCAGGTAAAAACGATTTAGTTCAAGATATAATGAAAATTGTTCCAAAAAAACAAATGAAAATCTACAAACTTCAAGTATAATAAACAATTATTTATTTATAACAGTTCTCACTAATTTACAATTTATGTATTTTACAGGTGTTAAGTTTTTATTTAAATATTTAGAGGTTATTTACAGTAAAATGCAATCGAATTAAAATAAAATATATCCGTGTGCTATATATACATATAATTAAAATTCCGTATATAAAATTTTCATCTATCTTTAATTACCATTTAAAAGAATATTTAATAACTGGTAATAATAATTTATGAACAAATTAGTAAATAAAAAATATAAAAAATTATTATTTCTAACAAGAAAAACGTGTTTTGTTTCCAGGAAAGAAGGGATTTTATTTTATACAGCCAATTATACAATATTTAGAACAACTAAAAATTAAAAATAAATTATGAAGCAACAAACTTTATACAAGTACAGAAAAAAAATTCGAATTTTTTTTTTTTAATACTGTGATCATCCTTTATTTATGTTACATTTAATTTCAAACGACCTGGAATTTATAAACTGGTTGTTTTATTATTAATACTTTGTTAAAAATACCTAATTTAATAATTTAATGAAAAAAATACTTGTTAATGTAAACATTATATAATTGGTAAAAATGATAAATTTTACAAAAATTACGATTTTCTGATTTAAAATGGCAATTACTACTATTTTCCTTCATTATGTTTATTTTATTTATTTGTTAATAAATTTAGTTTAATATTTAAAAATTTTGTTTTTAATTTGGTTAAGAGAAGGTGGAATCCCTATCAAATGTAATATTAAGAAGGAACATTTTTTCAAAAATCGCCACACCGATTTATTTCAAATTTTTACAGATGGTTCTTTACACTTTCCTATACAACCTGAGTTAATTTGGTTAAAAAAAGCTAAACTATATAAATTGAAAGAAAAAACAAAAAAAAAAAATTAGGATTTTACTTTTAATTTCTTATATTTTTTGTATTAAAATTTTTTTTTCTAATTTCAAAAATGCAGTTTTTAGTTTGAAAAAACTCAGTTTAATTCACTAAAATAGCTGAATCACCTGTAAAAATTTTAGATGTACTGAAGCACTGGTTACAAAAAAAAATGTACCTTAAACAAAAAATTGCCGGCTACCTTGGCGCGAATGGTAGCGTCTTGACCTTTCATCCAGAGGTCCCGGGTTCGAATCCCGGTCAGGCATGGCATTTTTCACACGTGCTACAATTCATTGATCTCATTCTCTGAAGATATACCTTAATGGTGGTTCCGGAGGTTATTAAAAAAAAAAAAATTAATTTACGGAAAACTGCAAAAAACTTCAAAAACTACCAATTTTAATACATCACAGCTTCATATGCAGGTGTGCCGTAAAATTCCTCATTAAGTTTTATTTTCAGCAGCCTTTTTTGTCTCCTAGCTTTTCTTTAAAGCACACTAAACGCAGAATCAGCCCGTCTCACCTGCTCGTAGTCCAGATTTTTCATCGTGATTACAGTTCTATTTTGTGGTTAGATTTCACACTTTTAACAAAAGTATTTTTAGGTACACGGGTCCAGATTACACGATTGAAACTTTCGTTTGCATTTTAAGTCTTCTCTCCTAAATTCTCCTCTTCAATAAAAATTATTTCTATTGATACTAGAATTAGATACGTAATCGATTTTTTTTTTTTTTTTAATGAAATAAATAAAAAAGAAACATACTTGTATATATGCACATGTGTGCTCATGTAATAATTTTTGATAAACCATACTTAATCAGCAACTGTTTACATTAACAAACATTTTAAAATTACTGGATTATTCCTTTGTTAAGCTTCCGTATTAGAAAAGAACATAGATCTACTTTCTTACAAATGAGAAAAAAAATGTTCATGTTTATTGTTCAAAATTAATCAACAGTGTACGTTATTTTCAGATAGGTAAGTAGAGATAGAATAGGGATTTAATTATAAAAGATGAGAAATTTAAAACGAACTTTTTCGCATTAATATAATTAATTTTGTTTTCATAATTAATAATAATATAATCTTCTTTTAGTAATTTTAGTGATTAAGTTTCATATAAAATTCCTTACTTAAAATATCCACTGTAATTTTTGTTTACTCTTTTTCGTTTGTTTAATTTCTCTATTGTTTACCACAAATAAATACATCATTTTATATTTTCACATTTTCTTTCAATATTTCTTTTACTTTTTCTTTTTATTTATAAATCTGCTTAATAAAATGATAAACTTGATATGTATACTCTATTAAAATGAACTAAAGTTTAAGTTTCAAAGATTATAGGTACTTAATAGATTAAGTTATATCTAGTACTTAGTACAGTATCTTATAAAAATGCAACATAGTGATAAGCTTTCAATCAAACATGGAGGATCCACGTGAACTTTTCTATTTCTCTACAGAGAATCGATTCTTCTCATAATCTGGCCGTTGAGCCAATGCATTTAAATAACGTATTTTTAATTTCATGTAAAAATAGTAGATTCTCAGTCCATCAAAAACCGTATGCGATTTTTATGAAAATATTTTGTAAAGCAAGTATGCCTGTAAGTACTTTCGTATAACAGAAGTCGGAACGGATCATAAAGGTATCGGGGGATATTTTATCCCCCTATTAATCGCGGACAGTCCGTCCACTGAATGCCTTTCGTACTAGTAAGAATGCGCCTGATGAGGCTCTAGTTTTTGGAGGGTACAATGCACTCCCTTCACGGAGGGAATCGTAAATGTTATCTGTGGACCAAAATGTAAGATGAAGAAAGGAATAAAGTTAGATTTACATATACAGTACGTGCGCGTACTGTACCGTCTAGTGAGAGAATGATTCGTGTATAACTAACACGATGTCAGACTTCCTCACAATAATTTATTTAACCAAAAACAAACTCCAATTACACTTAACAAAATCTATACAGAACAATTTAAACCTTCGCGCAGTTACAACAGCAGTGTCACCGATCAGAACTAACTACGATACATACTGAGCCAATCATCTGTTCCCACGTCTTGCTTATACACTATCCGCAGTACTTATAGAAGGCCCACCGGGCTGGTCTAGTGGTTAACGCGACATCGCAAATCAACTGATTTCGAAGTCGAGAGTTCCAAGGTTCAAATTGTAGTAAAGGTAGTTACTTTTATACGGATTTGAATACTAGATCGTGGATACCAGTGTTCTTTGGTGGTTGGGTTTCAA
>JAAAKQ030369024.1:0-20834 GCA_010016005.3 Zanna intricata
GTGTGTGTGTAAAACAACTGCTTCAATAAAATATGAAATACATTTTCCAAAATGCTAGAGTCCAGATTCCAAAATAATTAGCGCGATTTTTCCCAATCCAGAGAAAACTGTTTCACTACCTAGTATTTGTACCAGCTAGAACGATCTATTCGAAACGAGGCTATTATTGATAAAATTATTATCGGTGCCGTTCAGTATAGTCCAGGCGTTAGTAGATGTTATCTTTCTAAAGGGATCGAAGTTTTTGCATCCAATGGTTGGAGGACACTTAAAAAAAAACAATTTTATCCTTATCATAAACAGCCACTACACCCAGGAGACTCCGCTTCTCTTGGAGTTCTGCAACTGGTGGAGTACAAATTGACATTTCTGCAAATGTGTAGTTTACTGACGAGGCAAATTTTACCCGAGATGGCGTCAAATACTTACCCAATCATATATATTATTTATAGAATAAACATATATTTATAAAAGTAAATCGTCATGAAACGTTGGAATTCAATTTTCAACACTGAATTAGCGTAAATGTACGGCGCGACCTACTTCACAATCAATTGTTTTGTTGTTCATGTTAGCGGTCTGCATAAATTTTGTAGATCTACTTGCACCTTCTTCAAGAAGAATTACTAAAGAGGCTTGAAGATGTTCCTCTATCACTGACAAGAAAAATATATTTCCAGCACGATGGCACGACTCCCCAATTCTCTGGTGCCATTTCTACTCGCTTAAATCATTTCCCTGAGAAAGAATCGGACGTGGAGGTTCACATTTCTGACCAGCAAGATTGCCTGATTTAACACTTTAGATTTTTGAATCTTTGACCGCGTTACTTGAAAACCGATTGAAATATTTCGCTAAACGTAATTCGCAAACGAAATATTTTAGAACATAGGTTTATTGGACTTTTTCAAAAGTAGAATAGGTTTTAAATTCTGGGAACAACTTCGTGATACACTCGTTATGTTATATACTGTATATTATATTTTTCTAACATCACCTTTAGGATTAACGTTGTATAAATATTTAATTTTGAGGTTTCTTTTTGTCACACATCACAATTATAAAAAAAAAAAAAAATTGATAACAATTAAGAATTATCTCTAACCAGAAATATATAACAAAAGATATTTCTTTCATGTACGATATCAAGTGAGTAAGATATTTAACTTTGTTTTTTCAATAATAATAAATGTAAGTGTTTTTATTTATTTAGTCGGAAACTTTTTTACAAATATGAAAAAAATGTCTAAACTTGTAATAGCTGATTCATTTTCAAATAGCTTATACAATGGTATGTGTAACCGAAGTTGCTCGAGAGTTGTTTTACTTTAAATTTTAAATAGTAAGAGATATACCAAATACCTTGGCGGTCTATGTTGGCGATTTTATCGGCACCTATTTTAACTATCGAGTTGGTTATTTTCCAGAATTACTTTCCATGTTCTCCCACAGGTCTGAAGGGATAAATGTTTTTATGTTTAAAAATTAATGCAATTTTTAAATCCAATTCAATTTTTCTTCAATAAATAATTTTATATTAATATGACTAAAGAGCTTAATAAATAAACTCTTATATGAGTATTACTAATTTATTTAATAATAAACATTAACATGAAAAGAACAGATAATTATTAGTTTCTTGTTTAAATTTTCATTGTTCCCTCTAGTAATTTTTTAATTCGTTTAAGATAATTGATTAAATGGATTGTAGAACAATTTCCATTGCTTCAGTTTCGAACCGCTAAGTTCTGGGGCAACTTGGACTTAACCGTCTGCAAAAAAATTTCTGTCTATGTATGTAACAGCTTTATCGACCGTTATACCTTGTAGTTTATGTACTTTTACTGCCTAAGTCAAAATGAAAGGTAGCATTATGCAGTCAATTTTTCCATATCCTTTATTTCTTTGATATGTTACGCTAACCGGAGAAATTACTACAAACTCGTTTTCTTTTTTAGCACTTCGGCCAAAATTGGGATCGTCTAATTCTATTATTCTTTTTTCGAAAGTTCGCCTTCTTCAAACTGATCTACACGCAGTGCTACCCATTGAAAGGAAACAATGTAAAATTTCCATACTGCCATAGAAAAGATATAAGGTTTGTTCGAAGCATTACTCGAAAACCAATAACTAACTGTTGCAGTAAGGAGTCCCCCAGTGTTATTACGATCATTAAGGAATGCTTCTAAATAAACAGCAGCTTCCCTTGACCCGTTACGAATATAAATTTTATAAACTTTTTGATTCCTAGCTAATACTGGTGCCATTTTTAGGTTGTATTTGTCAACAATTTTCATACTAGGAAAATTTATGAACGGTTTTCCATCAACGAATCCATTAATTAGCGGAATTATCGTGAACGGAGTTAACTTGAACGTGTTGAATGTGTAACATTTCGTATTGTTGCTTATTCATTTTGCCAATCCCTAAATTATTCAATAAATCAACGAAATCACCATCGTTGCGTTAACGCATATTACCTGTAAGCTCGCATACCCCAAAATAACGCTATGGGGGTGATTCCTCTCCGAGATATGCTAGTTGTTTGAAACACCAACACTCTTGCATTACGTCTTCGTAATTTCATAAGGTAACTGCATAATGTCTCCAAAAATAAACACATTAATGCCACTAATCATTAATTGATTTTTTCAACTCTTTTAAATGAAAATGAGAATATATTTATGCAGTATGAAATTAATATTTCATACGAAACCGTAGAAACTCGTATTTCATTCATTATCAGCCATTTTATCGTTAACCAATTATGCCTTGCATCTTCCAGGCATTGCGTAGTGAGCTAGTTGTCTATTAACTGTAACTCTTCCTTTTTCTATTCCTAATGAAAAAGCAGTACGAAAAATTCGCTTATAAACAAATTGAGCCACAAAGCTTTACAGCCAATGATTTTGATAAAAGCAACCCTCTTAACAATGGATCCACAGTTGAAGGATAACATCGTTATATGTTTTGTAAGATTGTGTTGAGAAAAAAATATTTTACTACCATTATTAATAAAAACGATTTCATTAAAAGGAAAAATCAAATAACAGTACCAGAAAACTTACAGAAGAGCAAAAACAAGCATTTTCTTGAAATATAAAAAAGTACTGGCCTAATCGAAACAAGAAGAAAAACGATTTACATTTTTAATAAAAATTACTTTCCGCGTGCTGTCTTACAACTTAAGATGACGTAATTTATATGCGTTTTCACAAATCTATAATTAATAATTGTATTGATAGAGCAAAATTACTATAAAATTATTATTTTATACTGTTTCTTAATTTTTTTTTGGTCGGGGATTTTTTTAACATTTTTAATTTTATTTTTGTAAATATTGATTATAGTACCAATTAAGTCTGTTTTTTCTTCACAAAATAGCTGAGTTACTGTTTTATACATGAATATGAATGAATATATGTTTTTTTCTTTAACTGTTAATTATATTTTATGATTTTTAAATACTAAGTAACTTAAGAACAGTTGAATTTATGTGAATCTATAATTTTGAACTAATTGAAAAAATTATCATCCAATACAAATTTTTTCCTTAAATAATATAAATTTAAAGATATTTTTATAAAAGTATTTTAATCGAATGAAAATTCGTTTAAAACGTTTGTAAGAAAATAACAAAGAAAATTATGGTTTTTATCATGAGCTATTTTTTTATGTAAACCATAAAATTACCTATCCTGTTTCTGGTACAACTTCTCCCCTCCCCTCCCCAAAATATATATTATTCTTCTCAGTATTTTAATAAAATTTCAGGTCTTTGTATTGTATTGTTTAATAATCAATTTATGAATATTAAAATTTAGATCTGGATTTCTATCAGAAATTGTATTTCAAATAGGGCTACCCTTTTATATCTACTATAACATTACGTGCGGCATGAACCCAGTTCCTAAATCTATACATACATAGACTCGTATATATTCATAGAACAAAATAAGGGGCTCTCACATAAGGTTCTCTTTAAATATTTTTCAGGTCACTAAACAATCGAGTATCGTTATATGTGTGTTTTATTCAGAGGTCTGTTCTTGTTATATTTTATTATCTTCTTTTTTTTAAGTATTTATTTTCTGTTTTTAGTTTTAATCAGATAAATCAGAAAGAGAATAATTTATTCAGTTTTTTGCTATCTTAATTTTTTTTTAATAACGTAAATTATTTAACAACACACCTGATCCTCAAAGTTAAATATAATTTTTGACGATTTGATGATAAGTAGAAGCTCTTATCTGCTTACTTATGCGCTATATCTATTTATTTAAAATTTCATAATATTGCAATAATATTAACCTCTTATTGTATAATCCTTTTATTGAGAGTTCTCCAAACGTCTTTCACAAAAATTATTTTTCTAGTTTATTGTAAAAGCTCTCATTCCAATTTCTGGGTTCTTAGTAGTTCCTCGTTTGAAATACAAATAACTATGATACTTGACTAATTAATGAGTATTTACTAATTACTGCAATACTCAATACTACAATTTTGTTTTGTTAAAACCTGTAGAAAAATAAACTCTAAGAAAACTGATGGAATAAAGTCTATAAAAAGAAGAAAAAAAATCAAGTTTTGTTATTAAAAACAAAATAGAATATTAGAAATTTATAAAAATTAAAAAATAGGTATTTTTAATACAATAAATTAAGACCTTTAATAAATTAGATTAGCAGTACTAATTGTACGCTTCAAAATGAATTTGAATAATACTCATTGTTCTCATAAATTGTGGTTACGTGTTAATAATAATCGTAAGGTGGTTTTTTTTGTTTTTGAGATAATTTTTAATTGTGTTTAATTATCGTTGAGATTCATGTTATGTAGTTTCGTTTTTTTTGTATTTGTTGTATTGAAAACTGTTCTTAATTTTTTTCAAATAGAATCTGAATTTTAAAAAGTTAAATTCTGTTTTTAATTTTTTTTTTTTTAAAAAAACACCGCACTTCTTCACTCATGCAAAGTATGATTGGTTTTTTACGGCTTTTGCGATGGACGTGCTTCAGCTGCTGTGGAAGAATAACGACATAGATAACCTGGACGAGTATTTACAAACCGTAAAGTATTTTGTAGAATTTTAATTACCTTCGTGAAAATGGGTGCATTTCCCGGCGGTCATGTTTTGTCCGAACGTCAACCATTACATGATGATGAAAGGAAAAACATTTTCAGGTAGTACAGCTTAGTCCTACAATGAGCACGCGAAGAATTTCCAAACGAATCAACATTCTACACAAAACAGTATGGAAGACATTACATTCTTACGGACTTTGTTCTTATGATGTTCATAAAGTTTTAACACCTCCAGCTCTTTGACAATGCCAGACGATTGCAATTTTTATTAATAGGATTAGCAATAATTACCATTTAATTCAGTTCTTACTATTTTTAGACGAAGCTACTTTTACCTTAAATGGCATAAATAACACACAAAGGTCACATTAGTCGTCTAAAGAGTTTTATCAAATTTCCGTCAACGACTTTTAGTGAACGTTTAGCGCGCTAGGACTATATATCACGGAAGAAATTATCGGGAAATTTTGGACAATGAATTTGTTACAGTGCTATAAAACGTTTCATTGTCAATATTAATTTGAATGTAATATCAAGTTTATAAAGAAGCAACACGTTTCACGAATGAAGAAAGGCAATTCTTTGTGAAAAATTTACCGCTAAATGGATTGGACGAGAGGGCCAATAAATCGGAAACCTAGATCATTATACCTTACTCCCTTTTTTTTTTGTTTTTTTTTTTTTTTGTTTTGCGTAAGAGGAGAAGAAAGCTCTACCAGCCAACGTCTGCCCGCACAAATGAGAGTGTGGTGGAGCTCTCACCCTCACTAAAATACCTCCCCCTTCCCCTGCAAGGGGCGGCCGGAATCGCCTCTCGGCAAAACAACAGTCAGACCTTACTCCCTTAGATTCCCTTATGTTTATGGGGAATTAAGTCGTTTATTTGTTCATACACGATGAACTAATCGCTTGCAATCTCAATGCTGTTGCCTTCATCAAGGAACGCAAGGATGTTAAGCTGGTGACAGAAAATATTAGGAAGGTTTTTGAAGAATGCATTTACATCAGTGGTGGAATTTTCCAAATTTTATTTTAAATTAATACAGTATAAACCCTAATGAGTTTTTATTTAAAAGTAACTAAATTACTTAAATAATATAAAATTTAATGTTAAATAATAGTAAATTAAAAAGTATTGTAATTTTTCAAAAATCTAAATTTATTGTACTAAAAACAGCAGTTTAAATTTTTTTAAAGTTTTTTTCTGTTCTGTTTTTAATATTAAAAGTTGATTTTTTTTCATTGACTTTAAATATATATTTTTTCAGAATTAAATTATCCATAAGTTTTGATAATACTCTTTGAGAATTTATTACTCATTTAACAAATTTATTATAGTTCAAATATAAAAAACTTATTTTTTGTCAGGGAATTTTTCTGGTTTCTCTTTGGATATCATGAAAACTACGGTGGATACAGTTATAGGATCAGGTTTTTTTTCAGTTGTTAGATTAATAAACATAAGAAACCATCACGTTTACTATAACTTATATAACATCTTAAAACATTTACTATGACCTTACTACATCGAGGAAACTGAAATCCCGGCTAAAGTTTTCGCTATTCATAACTCGATAACAAAACGTTTGCGGATATTGTTTATATCAACGTTTTCCTTTTTTTAAATCTAAAATCTGTTGCCTAATTATTTCCCTTTCCATTTAAATCTCTTTGTTCATTACAAAGATTAAGCAAAACATAAAAACCTTACAGCATGCACGATAAAATTACTTAAACTCTCACATCGTTCAAACCTGGTTTAATCCCTTGATATAAAATAATGAAAAAACGATTTTCCTTTTTTTGAATGTGCTTTACGTTGTGTAGTAAGTAATATTGTTTAATTAATTCGATTTGGGTTTCGCTCAAATATATATTTTGAGGTAATTATTTTCTGTTAACCAATGATTATGCCAATAAATGTGTTAGATTTGTTTGACGGGGTAAACTATATAATTCCAGTGATAGTATTTCTTAAAATGTATTATAATTCATTTATTTAACCAATAATGCAATATTCAAGCGAACTCATTTTTATATTTTTGAGTTTTGTACTTCGTAATGATTTTTATTTTATTTTGTTGGTTGAGGTATGTGAATACCTCTATTCAATAAATTGATCAGAAAAATATTTTAAATTCAGTTCATATACATTTATGTCAAAATATATCTAAAACGTCAAAATTTGGATTACAGTGGGGACTAGTTCAACAAGAGTTATTTATTCGGTTGACGTTAAAAGATAATATAAAAAATATGATTAAATTTATCATTTTAGATTAAAAAAGGATGGAAATATAATACTTGATATTTTTATAAATATTGTGTATAAAGTTTTTGTTTGTTTCATTGTTATAAAAACAAAAGAAAAATTACGAAATTATTTTATATCTCAATTGGAATTTTTATTTTTTTTTATAGTAAATTTTTTGAGTTACAAAAATTTTATAATGATAATTAATGAAATAATTATTAATTTAACGAACTGGTTACAGTTAATGAATTCTTATTTGATATTTATTGTAATTTTTAACAGTTTTATAATTTTTACTTTTAGCAGCTTTACGCAACTTTACATTAGTGAAGACCAATAAGTAATACTCATATTCCTGCTGGTGTCTGCTGATAAAAAGAGTTACTATTACAATAATGAAAAAATTATAATTATAATAATCGGTTTATTGTGCTAAAATTTTATTTTTCTCTAAAGATAATTCATCTAAATTCCCTTGCTTTAAGAGAGGATTTTTGTCGAAAAGATAATTCATCTAAATTCCCTTACTTTAAGAGAGGATTTTTGTCGATAGAAATAAATTTAAATAAAAATCATATTTTAATGATAGCTGGTAATATATTTTATCACAGTTTAAATTATTCTTTCTAGAATAATTGTTAAGGTATTGACGTTCTTGTATGTTTTTATTTTTTCATACTTACATAACAAGTTAATCCCATCCCAAATAACAAACATATATTTGCCGGCTTTGAATTCCACACACATTATTTTAGAGAAATATTTTCTCTATAATTCAATTATCCGTTAAATTAAAAACTTCCATTATAAAACTCAACGTTAATTAAAACTTCAAAATTCAACAACGGTTGTTTTTTTTTAGATTATCTAAAACACGAATTTTCCCTCGATTTTAAAGTTTAATAAGCGAAATCTCACTACAAAGTTAATTTTTTTTTTTTTTTGGACAACTTTTCTCTACAAACCAACTAAAGACACAACTAAATTACAATTTTTTGTTTCTACCTAGATCTCTGGGTAGTTAATTTCCCGAAATAAAAATTACCGAAATATTTACCGTTTTATTATAATCAATTTAAATTTTACTGGATAATTAATAGAAATTACGTAAGAACGAACAAACGAAATCTTATGCCTATACAAAATCTGGAATCTTTACCGGTTAAATCAGCATTTTTATATTTTGACTGCTGTTAAAATTTTTAGATAGTTTTATTTAGTTAAGAAATATATTTTCTGCTCCATATAAAAAGTATATTAATTAATTATAATAAGAAATTTAGTAATTCAATTTTGTCGAATTTTTACAAATATTTCAGAAAAGTTATGGAGAAGGAGTTTCCTAAAAGTTATTATTTCTAATTTAATATTAAAATATAAGTACACGGTGAGTTGGAACAATTTCAAGATGAAAACAGTATAATTACCCTTTCCAATAATTTCATTAAGATTAACGTGAAAATAAATTTCTCATTCTATAAAAAGCACCACGGTTTGAAATTATTTTGGAGTATCTAATTAATATTAATTAAATAAGATAAATCATTTCTTTGATGAGTAACATTATTATGTAAGATAAAAATAAAAGTAAAACAAAAACTTGAACGTAAGATACATAAAATAATTTTATCAAAATTGTGATGAATTTCATTCGTTTTCCTGGATCACATTTTCCAAATAAATATTTTAACGAAATTTTTTTCAAATAATTTTTTTATTGGATTTTCAGTCTCCATAAAAATGTTTAATCTAACCTAATTACTGTCAAATATTTTTATTTCCGGAATGAAACATATTATTGGTTATTATATTTAATTTTTTTTTTCTTTAACTTTGTTAGTAGTGGAATTACATAAGTTTAATTTTTAAAACAACATTAAAAATATCTAAATTTAAACTTTCAAAGTTGCTTCAATCTTATTCCTTAAATAGATTAAAAAAAAAATTATGAGTTTATTTATCTATTTTCAAAAAATAAATCTGGAAAGCAGTAAAAGCCGAGATAGTCGATATTAAATTAAAAAGAAAAACGAATGAGCGTCTTTTGTTTAATAATGGTTTACTTTTTTAGTTTTGTATTGTTATTAACTAGTACATAAATTATATTTCTTATTTCTTCAATTATCTTGTTGAAATTTATTTATTCCTCATTTTTGTTCAATTTCTAAAGATACTAAATTTTTATTAAACATTTTTTTTTTTTTTTTATTAAACCATGGAAATATTTACGTATTGGATTTAGTTAGATGTCTTATCAAATACTTTTCATTCATTAACTAAAGGAAAGCTTTCCATATTATTATGGGTACATAAACAGTAGTCTACTTAAAAGTAACTTGCGTTATACTGACTTATTTACATCGTCTGAGGCTTAAATCGTAAGATAACTTTATTTGATGATATAGCTTTTTAGAACATTTAAATAAACTGTACTGTAACTTTAGATTGGTGTTTACGTTTAATACAAAACTTTTACTGGTAGATACTGTGGTCAAAAACTTTTTATTACTACTTTTACGTTAATTCATTCAAAATTAAAAATTAAACAAAACTTTTTTAGTGTTTATATAATTAAGCGATCACTTAGTATTGATTAAGTATTAATTAGAGTTACGCTCTTCGATTTGTAATTCAGAATAAATTTTATATTACTCTTTTCTGTAACGTGTACTCGAGTTTGTTTTTTTTGTTTTATTTTTCACTAATTGGAATATATATATTAATTTATTTTTGAACTTATCATTTATTAGCAGATAGCATGACATTAACATTGACAATCAATTTAAATATAAATTTTAATTTTAATGAACTTTTATTTTTCTATAATTGAATGATGTAGGATGGGATTATTACAAAACCTGTGATTTTGATATTATTCTCCAAGATGTAAAAAAAAAAAAGGATATATTATATCCAATATCTTCAGAATTATGTCCATTCTCACTGAATTTAATATTAAATTGAAATCTGAATTCGTAAATTTTTTCTTTTCCTTTTTTTTTTTTAACAATTTAAGTATATTTTACGACTCAATGAATTCAGAGACTTAAAGGAATTACGTGTTTTTTCGATTAAGCCATCTAAGAATCATTATGAATAGCATTCCATTTCCTGTACTTCCAATATTTAATCATTCTTTCTATGCGATTCTTTCTTTTTTCTATTTTCCAACGTAGGCTTCTTAAGATTTACTTTTCTTTTAGAAAAATTAACTTCTAAAATCAACCTTTTGAAAAGAGATCTCTCCAGTATATGTTCTTTTGATATCTTCAACAGTTTAATATCCTTCTCATCTTCTTGAAACCAATTGGATTTAGTTTTCTTGTTTTCAAAAAAGTTAAATATTTGCTTTATTAGTTTACTTTTTTCATTCTATACCGATGTCCGTAAAATTTTAATTTTCTTTTCCTCAAAAGATGGTCAATCTACTACTAGTTTATGTAAAGATTTTCCTCTCTTCTAAGTTTATAGATTGCCCCCCTCAAGTAACGGATGATGATGAATTTTCTTGCTATCTTTCATTTCATTTTTCCAGTTTTTTCTTTTCTTTTTTAAGAAGTTCCAGCAATCAGATCCATATAAAGCTGCAAGTTAAATTAATTTCGTATAGTGTCCAAGTTTAACAATTATTTTTATTGTTTTTTTTTTAATTACAAATTTGTGTCGTTATATCTTAGGCTTTTCAAGTGAGAAAAGCCTAAGATTTTTTTTTGTATTCTTGCTTTCCTGGTTTCTTCTTCTAGAACATTAAGAAAGATTACTTATCCCAGATATTTAAATTTAGATATTCTTTGAATAATTTTATTAAGAGGTATTTTAATTATACTGATTCAGTTTTTTGTGTTGAAAATTCATTCGGTTTTTTCGTATGTTATTAGTACCCTACTTTAATAGCAAATTTTACTAATTTTATTAGTTATTGTTTCCTTCTTCTGAGTGGTTTCCAATGATTATTAAGTCATTCGTCGAAAACAAAAAATTAGTCAACAGATACTTATTTCTAGAACCAAATTGTACAGAATCATAGATACTTAACACTTTGAACTTATTGATGCATTCTCTTATAACTTTCCAAAACAATTAAACAATTTTGGGAAAATACCATCTCCCTGTTGTACATCAGTTTTAATTTCGAAAGGATTCGAAAGTGTTCCTAGAAAATTTACTTTAGAAAAGTAAACGTTTCTTTAATAATATTTACTGTTTATTGATCTACTCTAAATTCTTGGAGAACTTGGAAAAGTGTTTCTGTATGAAAAGAAATAAAAATTACCACAAAAGTTTGGTTGTTAACATTATGGTACTGTAAAATATTGTATTAAAGACTTAAAATTTGTTTGCAACAACTTTTTCCTGATCGAAAACCTGATCGTTTTGGTACTCTACTAATTCATTGTAAAAGATTGGTTTATTTCTATTTAATAGAACTTTGCTTAGAATTTTGTATGGTATTGATAAAAGAGAGAACCCTCTATATTTATTCAAATCTGCCGTATCGCCTATTTTATAAAGTATGTTTCAGTACATTCTTTCATTTGTTGCTATTTTCTTTGTAACCTAGCTTTTTTTAAATACAGATTCTAGTTTTCCACCTAAAACATCCGAGGCACTTCTGTGCCTCGGATTTAAGCACTTCTGTGACGGTGTTATCATTTCTGCTTACTTTGTTATATTTTTAATTTATCTTTTTTTTTATACGGTGGTTCCGAAAAGTGTGTTTTGTTTTAGTTTTTTAAAATTTTTTTATTTTAAATTATTGTTTAAAAATTACCTTTTATTAAATACCTGTTTATTAAATTGCCTTTATTAACAAGGAAGAAAATAAAAATAAATAATTTGATTTGATAATATATCATAAATGGTTTTAGATTTAGAAATTATAACTTTTTTTGTCCAATTCTAAGAATCGGTACATTATTAGGGGCGGTGAAATCACATCACTAGGTGTTTTATTTTCGACAATATATTTTTACAGTGTTCTAAGAAAACTAAAATCTAAATTAGGAAAAATTTGTATTTTTCTGGTTTTTTGAATCCGATACCTTCATATTGACCATCATTTTAAGTTTTGAATAACCTTTCTGTGCCTAAATTTTAATTTTGATTGATTGATATCAAAGTATTAAATGAGGTAACTTATTGAAATGATACGTAACTTTTTTATTTATCACGTACAGCAAACTGATAGACTATTTGTAAATAATTTCTGTAACAAGGAAATTTTCCCGGATAGTATAGTGATTTTAATATCAGTTACACAGATAATTCACTCGCCTATAAGTATTTATAACATGTGTAGCAGTAAGAGTGATGTTTTTCGAACAGCTGCAGTTTATCTTATTGAAGATAGACTTACAGTTGCATTAATATGCGAGATGTCGAAATTTTTTTTTTCTATTTATTTCGATAATATAATACTACAAAAATCCACAGGTGACTGTTTAATGCCGTTTTTAAGCGAGACGGGAAATATTGATTCCCCGTTTCCGACATCAACATTTTTGACCCAAAAAGGATGTAAATCTACATTGACTAAAATGAAATACATAACAAAATTATTATTCAAAATATACAGCTAATGATAGGCGTAGGATTAATTATTGTACACTATTTATTACACTACTTATTTTATCAATACCATATTTTATAAATTCATCGATTGGGTTTACCAAACAAAAGTACTTGAAGAGAGAATTAAAAAAAAATATATATATATTTAGAGTTTACACAAATTGTTAGGGATGTAGGATGTAGGAAGTATAACGAAATGAAACGAATGGCACTAGATAGGGAATCTTGGAGAGCTGCATCAAACCAGTCAAATGACTGAAGACAAAAAAAAAGAAGAGTTTACACAATAATATCATACATGATGAATAGTTAAAAAAAAAAAAATAAATAAAGAAAAAAAACATTAAAAGCATATTCACTAAGAAAAAAAAAAATAATAAATTTTAACACCATTAATAAAGTGATAAGCAAAGACATAAATATGAAGAATAATAAATTAAAACTGAATAATTTTGTATGGTTTACTATTTAGGGGAAAAGAGAAAGATTGTTTTAATATATTTTTAAATTAAAACATCGCTTTAACATTAATTTTAATATTAAATTCGGGTTCTTTCCTCTTTTTTAAAAATTCTAAAATTGAAAGTAAGATGAAAAAAAAAAAAGAAATAACATTAGAAAAAAAAACGTTTCTTTAAATATATTTCTTACTTTTTTGTAGAGGTCTTAAATTTAAGATCTTGATAAAAATATATAAAAATTAAAACATATTTTAAGACCGCAGATGAATTTGTGTGATTTTTTTAATAATTTTGTTAAAAAATTTATCTAAAGCCTTATCTTTTTTATTAAATAAGAGGTCTCGATAAAAAAAACTTATCGCTTGCATGAAAGGTTTATTTTAATTAACAATCATAGAAAAGGTATAGAGAACGAAAAAAACAACATAGATGCTCGGATGCTTTACATTTACAAAGAAATGAATATACTGAATCTCCCTTAATAATTATAATTGACTAGTTATTAACCTTGCCACGAAAGGCAATAAAACAGTAGGATTTATTAAATAGAGCATTTGAAACAATTAATTTCTTTATAGATATCTTTAATTTTATAATTTATAAATTTTTAACTTTGGTGTATATTGGGGATTATTGGTAATTTCATTTTAATTAAAGGGAAAATTTACTTTTATTCAATAGCTCATATGGAAGTTGGTGATCATTTTTTGAAATTAAAATAATAAGTACATGAGGATCACACACTGTGTTTTGACGTTTTATTTATAGTGTCAAATTAGTTTAAGGCAAATATATGTAACAAACTTAGGAAAAAATGTTTCATTGTTTATTCAAAATAAAAAAAAAAAAAACCACAGATCCGTTACTCTTTTACTAAAATTAGTTCAGTGCTACCATCTTATGATTAAAAATGAAGATCGAAGTTATTAAAATAATGTTTTAATAACTGTGAGTATATCCTATGTTCCATTATACTCTATTTTTTTTTTTTTTTTTTTTCCCCCCCACGGGTCGGTCCTCCAATTAAGTATAGCTCAACCCGAGGAGGGGCTGCTAACTCTGTTGGCATGCAGAGCTGCGGACAACAGGAATAGGAATAGGTTCATCTCTTTATTTGTTAACAACAGTTGGGGGTTACTTATTTTTTTATTATACTCTATTTAATAAGTTTTACAATAACTACATAATAAAATGCTAAAAAATGTCAACAGGAATCTTCGTTAGTTTTAGTTATTTAGTAAATCTTCGTTAGTATCTCATAGAAAGTAATTACCATTAGTTGAACTAATCTCTGAATACAAGAATTTTTATCAATTATCTGTGGAGGTGAACGCACATAGCAAAAAAGAATGTTTAATAATCACTTAATTACTTAATAATATAATTAAAAATGAGCATCATTAATTAATAATATAATTAAAATAAGCATCATGTATGTAAAGAAATTATACATCATTTAAATAAAATTAAAATAAAATTGTAATTATGTATTCCTAGTTCTTTGTTGCTATCTACCAAGTAAAAACAGGCTGAATGTTATGAAAACAATAGATTACGTCTTTGTGAATTTTCGTAATTTCTGTTATTTAGATAAGGAATTTCGTCTTATAATTTATTTCTACATGCTTATGTTACTGATAAAATTTCAGCTAGTTTTGTTGACGGAAAAATAAATCTATATTCACAAAACAAAGTAAATTCATTAGCATTTTATAAAGTTAAAAAGTAAACGAAAAATGTTATTTCCATATAATATGAATGTAGCCTAATTATAAGTATATAGTTTACAACGAGTTAATATAATATTGGATGAGCAGAAAAGGACGTTTGCTTCTGATTTACTGAAATCGCTCTATCCTTGATGAAGTTAGAAACCACAGTTAACCAACTTCAGAGTTTGAAAATTATTTCAGTATCCAAACAACATTTGTGGTTTAGCGATTATATAGCACGATATTTGGACACAAAATTAATTTGTTCAGAAATTATAGTTTGATATTTTGCATAATCGTATTTCAGTTCTTTAAAATTAAATAGTCATTTAAAATCAGTTCTAAATAATTCAAAAGATAATTTTATTTTTCTCTTTGTAAATTTATTAGAATTTTTATTAAAAAAAAAGTATAATCTTTTCTTATATGGTATGAAACTTGCTAATTTTTACCCTACCCAGGGTAATTTACCTACTAATAATTTTTTTTTTAATTTTCTCAAAAATTACTGAAGAAAAAGTGAGATCTAATCTTTATTTGAAATAAAACTCATTATTTTTATATATATAATTGGGTCTGAACTTCTATTATATTTGTAATATCTAATTTTCTAAACTTTTGTAGAATTTATATTTAGAGACTGAAATTTAACGTAAAAGTTTATATTTCCTAAAAATTATAGAATACCTATTCAAATTAAATGCTTGCGCGCGCGCATGCACACACACACACACACACACACACACACAAAGTTAAACTAATGGTTTGACTGAATGTACCTTAATCATTTGATATTATATTCCACTAGTAGTATATAAAAAAATCTGATGTGGACACCACAGGACTTCCTTGTACGCCACTAAATTGCATATATATATTTTTAAAAGTTCATAAAATTTTACTTCACTAATACTGATTTTTTTTTTATTGTTATTGAAGAATTATTTTTATCGTAAAATTTTTTTTTTACCATCACAGGTTAATAATTAATAAATAAATGTACGAGTATTTTAATTAAAAAAGAAAGAAGGAAATGTAGTTGTATTCAAACCGATGTGCCTTCACCTTGTAAGATCAAAATATTTCATTAATTAAAGTTTTATTTTAATTTGATTAAAATAAATCCGAAAACAAATTTTTTGGGATTTTTGGCTTTTTTGGTAAATTTTGCTCAAGTCGATTGCAAAACAAACAAGAGATACATAACTAGATGTTACAACAGTACTAAATCCAAAATGTCAACATCCTGGGGCTAATCGTTTTTTGAGTTATGTGAGATAGATACCTACGTATGGACGTCACACCGAAACTTGTCAAAATAGATTCAGGTTGATCAAAATGGAAATTTTGTTGAAATCTTAAAATTGAAATTCTTAGCGATCACAATATTTCCTTTACTTCGTACAAAGAAATAAAAATATATAGGGGAGACAGAAGCTAGTTGATGTTAACGTCGTCCATTTTTAATAAATTCAAATTTTGAGATAAATTTTTTCGTTGCCAGTCTTATTGAAATGGCCTTTTATTATATTGTGCCTGAATGGATAAATTTTTATTTAATATAATCAAAATTAATTAGCGAAAAAAATATTAATACAACCCACAAAAATCGATTTTGATTATTTGAATCTAGAAAATAACATTATTTTTTAGTACACAGTATACTTTTCGTTCTAACAGTAAGAAATTACAGTAAATTTATCGTTCTTTTGTTAAAATATAGTAATTAATTTTAAAAAATCAGGATTAAAGGATAAATTATTGTAACTAAATCTTTTTACAGTACATAACTTTGCATTCAAAGAATTTACAACGTGTAATTTCCTTTCGAAAAGATCTGAACAGTGACATGAATTACATTTCTTTTATTTTAAAGAAGTAATGTTCAATGCAATTAGAATAATATTCCGATCATTTAAACCTAGTCTAATCTAAAACTATCTTCACTAATACCCACCCTATTTTTGACATTTAAAATTGACTGTACACTTCTGATATAATATTATACACTTCTAATACTATTCTGAATTGTACTCGTAGTAAAATTCGGAAATATTATTTTTTGCATTCAATGACATCTGATGTTTGGTAATTCTTGCATATATTAATAAACTCCGGTATTTCAATTTTCATATCATATTTAATCCTAAAAATCCCTAAATAATTATAATGTTTTTGGTTATATATCCAGACTTGTTTAAATATTTTAGTTTAATTTATTTGAAAAATTGTGTTAAATTCTTATTTTAGTGTTTCGTTAACACAGATATCAATGTGGGATAAAACCCATGATCTGCTCTAAACAAAAATACTTGTTTCCGGCGTAGCAACTACAAATTCGGATTATTATTATTATGACCTTCGTTTGGGCTTAAGTTTTCCATGATTGATCTCGATTTTTTAATGATAATTGGTAAACAGTATTTAATTATGTTTCGCAGCGCACGGGGATATATAGGTAAGAGGAGGACAATGGTAGGAGTTTTAGCTCACAAAGATGCAGTCACTACATTGTAATGCGGGTTTGAAATCTGCGTGATATTTAACCATTGGAATGGATATATGGATCATTTGTCATTCCAATAGTGTACTAGCGTCGTGCTTATGGAAACAGTAAGCGTTTGGCTCATTGCCCATGTTCATTACTTAATCGTCATATTCATTCACACCAGATATTATATACAGCTACACCTACTAGCTCCCTCCAATAGCTTGCTCTAGTATCCTCCTACATTTTCTTCTTCCACCGGCTGGTCATGGATTGGCTTTACTCTTTCTTTATCTCTTCTCTCGTCTCTAGTCACTGGTTGCTGTTTAGTTTTCATTTCTTTGATGCACTTCTCCATCATACATCAGCGATATACTCTCTTTTCTTATATTTTTTAAATTCATATGTCTGTTAGTTTTTATGATATGTACATTTTTATATATTTCTATAAGTATTTTGATGTTTTATCATTTCTGCTCTTCCTTTTCTTAACGATGATTTTTCTGGGGATATTTTTTACAGATCTGTAAATATTTCATTTAATTTTACATTCTCTTTACATCTATTTGATTATATTACTGCCAATTAGTTTTTTTTACGCTGTTTTATTTTATTCACCTATACGAAGTTTTAATTTTAAATCTATCAGTTGGTATCACTTTATGAAAATTATAACGTAATTTTTCGTTTCATTCATATCGTAACATTAGTACTCTCCTCACTTTTTTGCTTTCATAATAAATGTATAATTAAAATTTAATGTATTACGAGCTAAATGTAATCCCTTATCGCAGTGGTTATACCACACATTAACTTAGATTATATAAAACATATAAATAAGTTTTGTAGCAAGTGGATTAAATAAAATTTTAAACTGTTAAGTGAATTGAAATATTAATAAAAATCTTCCATTTCCGAGTACGTGAGCAACCATTTTATGTAATTATTTGACCGTATCGTTCATTAATAAAATGGATACATATGCTTTTTCATTCATTTTTTCATTTTTTGTTAGATAAATAATGTAACATATCTTTATTTTGAATAAGATTATTTCAGCGTTAATTTTAAACAACGAATTCTTTCTATTAAATTATTTCATTAAAGAATTATTTACTTACTTACTGGAAATACTTTATCATGTAATGAAAACCAGTGTCACTCCATATTAGCGATTAACTAAAATTTATTAATTATATATTTGAAGCGTTAATTGTAAATGATTACTAAAATAAAACTGAAAAAAAAAATTAATTAAATTTAATCAGAGTAGATTGTTTAAAAAAAAATTGTACGATTTAGGAATGAATTATAAAACAAAAGTACATGTGAATTGTAATGTTTATAAAAAAAAAGTATACATATTTGGCCGAGCTGGTTAAGCTACTAATACCTAATATATGTAATATATTCCAAAAATTAAAATAAAACTATATAATTACATAGATTTAAATATTTAATCATTATTTTAAAGAAATATTTCTTAATTATTCCATCATAGTTTTCTTATATTTTCTCATTTTATCACTTCCATAAGATCTTAGAGATCTAGCTCTACCATAAAAAAGCTACAATTATTAATAATCTAGAAGGAAATTTTTATGAACTGAAAGAAACTACGATATTAAATCACAATTACAGCTCGTTAAATGTAGACCACAACGAACAAAAACTACAGTCTCCTTATTTTCTTCCAAAATATGGCAGTTGAAAGCTAACAACATGATTATGATTTCATGAACGGTTCATCTTTTCTAAAATTTAAATGAATGAACATTATTTAATATTTTTCTTTATCATTGTGCATTTTTAGTCTGGCATAATGAATATATATATTTAAAACTTACCGACATGAATATAAGAAGTTCAAGGTTTAAAATTTAATTTTACGTTGATATTTTTAAATTGCACTTCTTTTTTGATGATGAGTCAATCAATTGATGATGAAATTCATCAGTTTCATGATGACAGGTTTCAGCAACTTAAATATACAGTGTATAATTTGAATATTATCTATGTAATGCTATTTTACGTACCGTAATCGGACAAGGAAAAGTTAAATGACCTATTATATGCAGAATACAGTTCAGTTATTATGTATGATCGAAAATTTATTAATCTTTTTAAAAAGATCCCCTTACAGCTAAGATGGTTAGTTTTTTGTTAAGTGATGGTATTAATAGAAGTTCATGTTATAAAAAACAAACAGTTTTTTCTACAGAAAAATAGTTCATTCACAATCTTACTCTCGACTCTACGCAATATTTCTTTCCTTATAAAAAGATTACTTAGATATTATTTAATCTGAATCTTTTAACTCGTAATTTTTGTATTTGTCACCTGTTACTCTTCCCATGCTTTTAGTGGATTGCTATTACTTAACTAGAAATTTTCTCTTCTACAGATCATATAATTCTCCAATACTCAATCCCTTTTCCATAAAGTCTTTTTTACTTAATCCATTCTTTCATTCTTTTCATAGATCTGTACGTACTCTTGAGTTCTGTAATTTTCATTTTCATTACAGATTTTTCATCCCGATGTGTTGATATTACATTTCTTGAATCCTTCTTCATATATCCACTAGTTTTGTTGTTTCTCTCATCCTTTCACTTCAAATTCGATCCATTACCTTTAATTAAATCGTTTATCTTTAAATCCTGCTCTTCCTAATGTAGGTTCTTTTCATCATAAAGCTTCTAACAATTTGTACTAATTGGTATGTTATTTCCAGTCTCTTACACAGAGTGATTCATGAAGAAAGTGAAAACTTTCAGGACGTGTTCATAAAAATTTAGGTTCGGTAATAATCGTTAGTGACTGGTAATCTTTCTGGCAAAAGATTTTTCTCTGATTTCTCTGTACCTTAGGTAAAATTAAATAATTGTAATTTTCGGGACCCAAAATTTATGGTTTTATATGAAATATGACCTGAAAACTTAAAAAAATCGTTCCAGAACTGCAATTTTTTTAGTTTTCAATAAATTGGAGTAAAAGATAAAAGATATGGGTGTAAAAAGACGGTATTTTATGTTTGGTGTTAAATAAATTTGTTAAAAGTGTAATGCATACGTAAAAGTTATAAACGAAACTTGTAAAAAATTTGACGTGGGGTATAATGATGCAAATGATGTCTGCAGAAACTAAATACGTAACCTACATAAGAATTTCAAAGTTTATTAAATATTAAAATGATCTATTTGTATCGCTCAAACTCTCTATTCCTTTGTGTACACACACACACACACACACACACACACACA